>MU778979.1:87162-102357 GCA_026770625.1 Nicotiana glauca
AATTTGAGACTTTGGAAAACTGCAAATAGTAAACTTAAACTATCAATCATATTAATATTACATCCATCTCCACATAGAAGTGTTGGAAAAGAAAGCTATCTGAGAGGCAGAGGTTGACTATAAACTTCATCTCTCTCTGGACCTCAGGGTGTTTTTCCAGAGCTAAATTGCGCGTGCACTTCTGCTAGAGCAGAATCACATGTGTACTTGGTATATAACCTCAGTAGTATCTTCCATTAGAACCCCAAATCGGCAACGAATATGTCCTTTAGACTTTGCTAGAAATGGCCGAACACTAAAAAAATAGGTGGAAAACCAGCTTAAGCTGCCGAACAGTTCGGGCCAAATCCTGAAGAAAGCTAAAAAGTGATGTTTGATGAGCATGCGTAGTATTAGGTAGTTGGTCAGGTAAAGGCTGACGAAGCAAATGATGCTTAGCTGGTCTTTTCGGATGACCATCTGATACCGATAATCCAATAAATAATTAACGGTTCGGATTATCGGTTTTACCCGATATATGCCCAGCTCTAGTTTAAAGAGGCAGTCCTAGAATTTAATATCTTTCCTTATTTTTTCTCTGTATTCCATAACATGTTTTATGTTTTCGTTAGAAACCTATCCATTGCATAATAAATTTTTTCTTTTCATTCATGGACCATTTTATATAATGTAATGTAGCAAAGTTATACATCTTTATATTCTGGTGAAATAAAATACATATATTTCATGAAAAAAATATAATGTATGTATGTGGTATATACAGATTATAAATTATGTATTTTTTAGAAAAATTCGTGCATATATTATTTATATACGTCTTTATATTTAAATATATATCATCGATCCATTCCATAATAATTTTTTTCTTTTTTATACATTGTGATGACCCAATAAGTCATCACTTGTTTTAGAAACAAATTCAGTGTTTCGAGGCCTAAAAACCTCTTTTTACCTTACCTTGATTTGTGTGCGCAGTCCGGGCGTATAGCCGCAACGCCATTATATGAAAATCTGTGAAAAATAATGAATTTTACCTTTAAAATGAATTTAAGTTGACTTCGGTCAATATTTTGAGCAAACGAACCCGGATTCGTATTCCGACGATCCCGGGAGGTCGGTAAGAAAATATGGGACTTGGGTGTATATGACGAACCGGCCTGTCGTCATATGAGTTACCACTATGTTATCCCCATTTTCTGCTTCCTTATATTTTATTATAAGAGTCTTGGGTGAATGAGTCGATTTGGATTGGTTTTGGATGGAAATGAGACACTTAGTCTCTTTAAGGAAAGCTTATTTTGGAAAAGTCAAGCGGATATTGACTATTGAGTTAGAGGGTTCGGATGTGATTTCCGGTGATTCGGTTAGCTTCGGGGGATGATTTGTGACTTAGGAGTGTGATCGGAATTGATTTTGGAGGTCCGGTGTAGAATTAGGCTTGAATTGACGAAGTTAGTATTTTGGCGAATTCTGGTTGAAAGGTGAGATTTTAATCCGAGGTTCAGAATGGAATTCCGAGATTTGCTGTAGCTTCGTTAGGTGATTTTGGATGTGTGTGCAAAATTTCAGATCATTCGGAGGTATTTTGGTCGGGGTTTTGATCAAATGCGTAATTCAGAAGTTTTGGAAGAACTTAGGCTTGAATCCGATGTAATTTGAGGGTTTTAGTGTTATTTGTGGTGTTTTGATGATTAGAGCAAGTTTGAATGATGTTTTAGAATAGGTTGGCACTTTTGGTTGAGGTACCGGGGGCCTCAGGGTGATTTCGGATGGCCTTCCGGACGAATTTTGGGCTTATGAGATTGTTGTGCATCTGATTTTTGGTATTTCCGCATCTGCGGAAAAGGATCCGTAGATGCGGTTGCGCAGTTGCAGAAGGAAGGTTCGTAGGTGCGAGTTCTTGGAAGGTTTGATGTTTCCGAAGGTGCGGGCTTGGGGTCGCATCTGTGATGCCGCAGATGCGGTAGATGAGTCGCAGAAGCGAATTGGCGTGGCCTTAGTATTTCCGCAGAAGCGGACAGGTATCCGCAGAAGTGGGATCCGCAAATGCGGAGAGATGACCATAGAAGAGGTCGTGGACTTAATGAAGATCCGCAGAAGCAGAGGGATAACCGCAGAAGCGGAGGTATAACCGCAGAAGCGGTAGCCACAAATGCGGTAAGGGAACCGCAGATGCGAAAATCATTGTTCAGAGAAGGGTTTTAAAGCTCATTTTGTTCCGCGAGCTTACGTTCATTTCCACCATTTTTGATCGACCTTGAGAGCTATTGGACGGAAATTGAAGGGGATTTCGACTAGGTGTGATTGAAGGTGAGTTCCTTGACCTTCCTACGTGACTTAATGATAGAATTAACATAGAAATTGGTGGAAATTCATCAAAATAGGGTAAAGCTAGGGCTTGGAAATTTGGTATTTCAAAGTGGGATTTGAAGGGTCATTTGGGCTCGAATTTGGGAGTTTTGGTATGTATGGACTCGTGGCGAGATGAGAAATCCGATGTTGGTAATTTTCTGATTTTTTGAGAAGTGGGCCCGGGGCTCGGGTTTTGCAAATTTCGTGAATTTCGATATTTTTCGAGTCTTTTCGATTGGGTTATATTCTATTAGCCTATTGTAATGTATTCGTTATGGTTTTGACCAGATTCGACGAGCGGGGAGGTCGATTTGTGAGGCAAGGGCATAGCGATCTAGGATTTTAGCCGGCTTGAGGTGAGTAATGATAGTAAATGATATCCTGAGGATTTGAAACCCTGGATTTGCACAGCGTAGTGCTATATTGAGGTGAAACACGTGCTTAATGGCGAGCGCGAGGTTGTTTACTACTGGGGATTGTGACTTGGTCCCTCCCGTTTGATATTTTATCGCGTATTTGACTAAGCTGATTTGTTTATCATCGTGATTTGGGCTTATTGCCATGTTTTGGTCTTAATGTCGATTATTTGAATCCTTCGGGGATTGTTATCACCATTTCCTCACTATTTTGACACGTTGTTTGAACTCAGTCCTATTAACTATACTGTTTGCAAACTCAGTCACTTTAATTGAATATTTGAGACTTTAATGATATTTCACTGTTGTCTGGGCTGAGAACTATTATTTTATTGATGCCCGAGGGGCTAATGATGTTTCTGGACTGAGTGAGGCTTTCAGGCCTTGAGTGTGAGGTGAGAAGGCTTTCAGGCCTCGAGTGATATGTGAGGAGGCTTTCAGGCCTCGAGTGATATGTGAGGAGGCTTTCAGGCGTCGAGTGTGATGTGAGAAGGCTTTCAGGCCTTATGTTGATATAGCGCTTGGTCGTAAGGGTCCCTTCCGGAATCTTCACACCCACAGTGAGCGCGAGTACCCGTGTGATGTGATACTGGGCCCGAGGGGCTGATACTGTTCTGAGTGATGTGATACTGAGCCTGAGGGGTAGATTTCTATTCTGTATTTACTGGTTGGTTTACCTAATTGACCGTATTTATTCAAAAAGGAGATTTCATTTGATTTTGTACTGTCCTACTGTTTTACTGCTTTTACTGCCTGATATAGAATGGCTTTGTGTAGTTATGTGATTTCTTATCTTCGGTTATTATTTATTATTATTACTCACTGGGTCAGAGTACTCACATTACTCTCTGCACCGTGCGTGCAGATTCAGGATTAGCAGAGTCCGCACCTGAGCACTAACATCCTTCCCAGATCAGGCAGCGAGATCGGAGCATCGAGGTAGCTGTCCGCGTCTGCAGACCCTTGACTCCCCTATTTTTATGCTATATGAGTTATTCCAGACTTTGTATCAGATGTTTTGTTTAGTAGACTAATAGCAACTCTATAGTAGCTCATGACTTGTGACACCACGATTTGGGTTATGTCGGGTTGGTTTCCTTCTGATTATCGCTATTTTCCACATTATAATTGTTTAATATGCGTTTTGGATTTATAACTGTTAATTAATTGCTTAAAAATAGGTGTTGGCGTTGTTATGGCTGGCCTTGTCTTCACGAGAGGCGCCGTCACGATCGGGTTTTGGATATGGGCCGTGATAAGTTGGTATCAGATCCTAGGTTACTAGGTCTCGCGAGTGATAAGCTGATTTAGTAGAGTCTCGCGGATCAGTATAGAGACGTTTGTAGTTATCCTCGGGAGGCTGCAGAACCTTATAGGAAAACTTCACATTCTTGAAATTTTGCCGTGCGAACTTGTTGATCCGAGTACTAAACTTCTCTTTGTTCTATTCTCTCACAGATGGTGAGGACACGAGCTATCGGACGTGACGGACGGCCACTAGTACCACCCACTGAGGCGACCAGAGGCCGTGGACGCGGTCGTGGAAGAGGTAGAGCAGCAGGGCCAGCACCTGTGGATCCTCTAGTTACCCCAGCTCAGGACCAGGCTCTAGCAGTACCAGTTCAGGCACCAGCTATGCCCATTGTGATTCCAGGTCTTCAGGAGACATTGGCCCAAATATTGACAGTTTGCACGGGCCTGGCTCAGGTGGTTTCAGCCACGACAACAGCAAAGCTACTTCACAGGCCGGGGGAGGCAATCAGACCCCCGCTGCTCGCACACCTGAGCAGGTAGTGCAGGGATTACAAACTCCAGAGGCACCTCCAGCTCAGCCAGTTGCTCCAGTGCAATAGTTCAGGGTTCCAGTTATGCCCGAGGACGAGCAGCATCGCCTCGAGAGGTTTGGTAGACTGCAGCCTCCGACATTTAGTGGAGCTGAGGGTGAGGATGCCCAGGGTTTTCTTGACAGGTGACAGCGTATGCTCCGTACAGCGGGGATCCTTGAGTCCAGCGGTGTGGATTTTACTAGTTTTCAGTTTACTGGAGGTGCCTTCACTTGGTGGGAGGCGTATGAGCGACGTAGGCCGGCTGGTGCAACACCTTTGACTTGGCAGGAGTTCTCCACTCTCTTCTTAGAGAAGTATGTACCGCAATCCCGCAGAGAGGAGCTGCGCAGGTAGTTTGAGTGGTTACGATAGGGAGATAAGACTGTGTCTCAGTATGAGGCGAGGTATTTTGAGTTGTCTTGTCATGCCTCATGGATGGTTCCGATAGATCGCGAGAGGATCAAGAGGTTTGTGGATGGCCTTAACTATCATATCCGTATTTTGATGACTAGAGAGAGAGTTTTGGGTATTTCATTTGAGGAGGTGGTTGATATTGCCCGGGAGATCAAGACGGCTCGCCGCCAGGATAGAGAGGAGAGGGAGGCCAAGAGGTCTCGTGGTTTTGGTAGTTACAGTAGTGCTCCTTCGAGGGGCCAGTTCCAGCAGGGTCAGGGTCGTTCCTTCAGGTTCGCTCAGTCGGCCCGTCCCGAGTATTGTGGGGCATCTTCAGGTCGTGGTTATCATGGTTTTCAGCAGAGTCAACCTTCATTCAGCGCTCTTCCAGCACAGAGTTCATCTCGAGCTCCATCTGCTCTGGGTTCTTCTAGGCCGAGTGCGTCAGCTAGTCACTACGGCGTGAGGGGTTCCCTTCAGTCCCATTCTGCAGCACCCGGGAGTTGTTATAAGTGCGTAGAGTTTGGGCATTTGTGGAGGCAGTTTCCTTGTCGTGTTGCTAGCTCATATCAGCAGAGGGGTCAACCCTCATCTTCTGATCCAGTTTCTTCAGCACCCACCACGCCATCTAGGGGTGAGGGTCAGGCAGCCAGGGGTCGCCCCAGAGGTGCAGGTCGATCAGGCGGTGGTCAGGCTCGCTTTTATGCTCTTCAGGGCAGGACATATGCTATTGCTTGAGATGCTGTCATTACAGGTATTATTTCAGTCTGCCACAGGGATGCCTCAGTCTTATTTGATCCCGGTTCCACCTATTCTTATGTGTCCTCATATTTTGCTCATTATTTGGGTACGACCTGAGGGTGTCTTGCTTTACCTGTTCATGTATCTACCCCAGTGGGCGATATTATTATGGTAGACCATGTGTATCGGTCATGTTTGGTGACACCCGAGTTGATCTATTGCTATTGAGCATGGTGGATTTTGATGTTATTTTGGGCATGGACTGGCTATCTCTGTGTCATGCTATTCTGGACTGTCATGCTAAAACAGTCACTCTGGCTATACCGGGTGTACCGAGGATCGAGTGGAGTTGCATGACTGACTATGTTCCTAGTAGGGTCATCTCGTTCCTAAAGGCCCAGCATATGGTTGGGAAGGGTTGTCTTTCATATTTGGCATTCGTGGGGAATGTTGGAGCCGAGACTCCTAACATTTATTCTGTTCCAGTTGTGAGGGAGTTTCCCAATGTATTTCCTACTGACCTGCCGGGCATGCCACCGGACAGGGATATTGATTTTAGTATTGACCTGGTGCCGGGCACTCAGCCCATTTCCATTCCGCCATATTGTATGGCACCAGCGGAGTTGAAAGTATTGAAGGATCAGCTTTAGGAACTTCTAGATAAGGGGTTCATTCAGCCTAGTGTGTCACCGTGGGGTGCACCGATTCTATTTGTGAAGAATAAGGATGGCACCATGAGAATGTGCATTGACTACAGGCAATTGAACAAAGTAACAGTGAAGAACAAGTATCCTCTGACTCGCATTGATGATTTATTTGAGCAGCTTCAGGGAGCGAGGGTGTTCTCCAAGACTGACCTCCGTTCGGGCTATCATCAATTGAAGATCAGGGATTCAGATATTATGAAGACTACTTTCAGGACGAGATATGGGCACTATGAGTTTCTTGTCATGTCTTTCGGGCTGACTAATGCCCCAACAACGTTCATGTATTTGATGAAAAGTATATTTCGGCCTCATCTGGATTCATTCTTTATTATTTTTATTGACGATATTCTGGTGTACTCGCGTAGCTAGGAGGAGCACGCATAGCATTTGCGAGGTATTGCAGAGATTAAGGGAGGAGAAGCTTTATGCAAAGTTCTCCAAGTGCGAGTTTTGGCTCAGCTCAGTAGCTTTCTTAGGGAATATGGTGTTCAGCGAGGGTATTTAGGTCGACCCGAAGAAGATAGAGGCGGTGCAGAGTTGGCCTAGACAGACCTCAGCCACAGAGATTCGTAGTTTCCTTGGGTTGGTAGGTTATTATCACCGGTTTGTTCAGGGATTTTCCTCTATTGCATCGCCATTAACCAAGCTGACTCAGAAGAGTGCTCCATTTGTATGGTCGGACGAGTGCGAGGAGAGCTTTTAGAAGCTCAAGACAGCCTTGACCACGGCTCCAGTGTTGGTTTTGCCCTCAGCTTTAGGTTCTTATATCGTATATTGTGATGCTTCGAGACTTGGGATTGGATGTGTATTGATGCAGGAGGGTAGAGTTATTGCTTATGCTTCTCGTCAGCTGAAGCCCCACGAGAAGAACTACCCTGTACATGATTTGGAATTGGCTGCTATAATTCATGCTTTGAAGATTTGGACGCACTACTTGTATGGTGTATCTTGTGAGGTATTCACCGATCATCGCAGTCTTCAGCATTTTTTCAAGCAGATAGACCTTAATTTGAGGCGGCGGAGGTGGCTAGAGTTGCTTAAAGACTATGATATTACCATTCTGTATCACCCGGGGAAGGCGAATGTAGTGGCCGATGCTATGAGCCGAAAGGCGGTTAGTATGGGGAGTTTGACATATATTCCAGTTGGGGAGAGGTCCTTCGCAGTTGATGTCCAGGCTTTGGCCAATCGGATGGTGATATTAGATATTTCGGAGACTATTCGGGTGTTGGCTTGTGTGGTTTCTCGGTCTTCCTTGTATGATCGCATCAGAGAGCGCCGGTATGATGATCTACATTTGCTTGTCCTTAAGGACAGGGTTTAGCATGATAATGCCAGGGATGTGACCATTGGTGATGATGGCGTGTTGAGGATGCAGGGACGGATTTGTGTGCCCAATGTGGATTGGCTTCGGGAGTTGATATTGGAGGAGGCCCACAGCTCGCGGTATTCCATCCATCCGACTACCGTGAAGATGTATCAGGATTTGAGGCAGCACTATTGGTGGAGGAGGATGAAGAAGGATATAGTAGGGTTTGTGGCTCAGTGTCTCAACTGTCAGCAGGTAAAATACGAGCATCAGAGGTTGAGTGGTGTACTTCAGCGGATGATTATTCCCGAGTGGAAGTGGGAGAGGATTACTATTAATTTTATGAGTGGTCTCTCTCATACTTTGAAGAAGTTCGATTCGATTTGGGTGATTGTGGACAGGCTGACCAAGTCCGCGCACTTCATTTCGGTATGTACTACCTATTCTTCGGAGCGGCTAGCAGGGATCTTTATCCGAGAGATTGTTCGATTGCATTGTGTTCCAGTGTCTATTATCTCAGATAGAGGTATTCAGTTCACTTCTCAGTTCTGGATGACATTTCAGCGAGAGTTGGGTACGCAAGTAGAGTTTAGCACATCATTTCATCCTAAGACGGACGGGAAGTCCAAGCGTACTATTCAAATATTGGAGGACATGTTTGTGCCTGAGTTATTGATTTTGGAGGTTCTCGGTATGAGTTTTTATCACTTGCAGAGTTTGCCTACAACAACAGTTATCAGTCGAGCATTCAGATGGCTACGTATGAGGCGTTATATGGGAGGCGGTGTAGATCTTCGGTCGGATGGTTCGACCCCGGTGAGGCTAGACTATTGGACAGAGTTGCTTCAATATGTCTTAGAGAAGGTGAAGATGATTCAGGAGAGTCTACGTACAACATAGTCGCGTCAGAAGAGCTATGTAGACCGGAAGGTTTGGGATGTGTCGTATATGGAGGGTGAGAAGGTCTTGCTGAAGGTTTCGCCCATGAAAGGTGTTATGCGATTTGGGAAGAAAGGAAAGCTGAGTCCGCGATTTATTTGACCTTTTGAGGTACTTAGGAGGATTGGGAAGGTGGCTTATAAGCTTGCCTTTCCACCCAGCTTGTCAGGCGTGCATCCGATATTTCATGTATCTATGCTCCGGAAGTATGTTGGGGACCTGTCTCATGTATTGGATTTCAGCACTGTTCAGTTGCAGGATGATTTGACCTATGATGTGGAGCCAGTGGCTATTTTGGGTCGTCAGGTTCGAAAGCTGAGATCAAAGGATATAGCTTCGGTAAAAGTGCAGTATAGAGGTCGGCCCGTGGAGGAGGCTACTTGGGTGACCGAGAGGGAGATGCGGAGCAGATATCCTTACCTGTTTGAGGCTTCAGGTATGTTTCTTGACCCGCTCGAGGATGAGCGTTTGTTTTAGTTGGGGAGGATGTGACGACCCGGCCTGTCGTCACGTGAGTTACCGCCCCGTTTCCCCATTTTTTGCTTCCTTATGTTTTATTATAAGAGTGTTGGGTGAATGAGTCGATTTGGATTGGTTTTGGATGGAAATGAGACACTTAGTCTCTTTAAGGAAAGCTTGTTTTGGAAAAGTCAACCGGATGTTCACTATTGAGTTAGAGGGTTCGGATGTGATTTCCGGTGATTCGGTTAGCTTCGGGGGATGATTTGTGACTTAGGAGTGTGATCGAAATTGATTTTGGAGGTCCGGTGTAGAATTAGGCTTGAATTGGCGAAGTTAGTATTTTGGCGAATTCCGGTTGATAGGTGAGATTTTGATCCGAGGGTCGGAATGGGATTCCGAGAGTTTCTGTAGCTTCGTTAGGTGATTTTGGATATGTGTGAAAAATTTCAGATCATTCGGAGGTGTTTTGGTCGGGTTGTTGATCAAATGCGTAATTCGGAAGTTTTGGAAGAACTTAGACTTGAATCCGATGTAATTTGAGGGTTTTGGTGTTATTTGTGGTGTTTTGATGATATGAGCAAGTTTGAATGATGTTTTAGGATGGGTTGGCACTTTTGGTTGAGGTCCCGGGGGCCTCGGGGTGATTTCGGATGGCCATCGGGACGAATTTTGGACTTATGAGATTGATGTGCATCTGGTTTCTGGTATTTCCGCATCTGCGGAAAAGGAACCGCAGATGCGGTTGCGCAGGTGCGGAAGGAAGGTTCACAAGTGCGAGTTCTTGGAAGGTTTGTTATTTCCGCAGGTGCGGGCTTGGGACCGCATCTGCGATGCCGCAGATGCGGTAGATGAATCGCATAAGCGAATTGGTGTGGCCTTGGTATTTCCGCAAAAGCGGACAGGTATCCGCAGAAGAGAGGTACGCAAATGCGGAGAGATGACCGCAGAAGAGGTCGTGGACTTACTGAAGATCCGCAGAAGCGGAGGTATAACCGCAGAAGTGGTAGCCGCAAATGCGGTAAGGGAACCGCAAATGCGAAAATCACTATTCAGAGAAGGGTTTTAAAGCTCATTTTGTTCCGCAAGCCTAAGTTCATTTCCACCATTTTTGATCGACCTTGAGAGCTATTGGACGGAAATTGAAGGGGATTTCGACTAGATGTGATTGGAGGTGAGTTCCTTGACCTTCCTACATGATTTAATGGTAGAATTAACATAGAAATTTGTGGAAATTCATCAAAAGAGGGTAAAGCTAGGGCTTGGAAATTTGATATTTCAAAGTGGGATTTGAAGGGTCATTTAGGCTCGGATTTGGGAGTTTTTGGTATGTATAGACTCGTGGGGATATGAGGAATCTGATGATGTTAATTTTCTAATCTTTCGAGAAGTGGGACCGGGGCTTGGGTTTCACAGATTTCGTGAATTTCTATATTTTTCGAGTCTTTTCGATTGGGTTATGTTCCCTTAGCCTATTATATTGTATTCATTATGGTTTTGACCAGATTCGATGAGCGGGGAGGTCGATTTGCGAGGCAAGGGCATAGTGAACTAGGATTTTGGTCGGCTTGAGGTGAGTAATGATAGTAAATGATATCCTGAGGGTTTGAAACCCCGGATTTGCACAACATAGTGCTATATTGAGGTGAAACACATGCTTAATGGCGAGCGCGGGGTTGTTTACTACTGGGGATTGTAACTTGGTCCGTCGTGTTTGATATTTTATCGCGTATTTGACTAAGCTGATTTGTTTATCATCGTGATTTGGGTTTATTGCCATGTTTTGGGCTTAGTGCCGATTATTTGAATCCTTCGGGGATAGTTATCACCATTTCCTCACTATTTTGATACGTTATTTAAACTCAGTCCTATTAATTATACTGTTTTGCTAACTAAGTTGCTTTAATTGAATCTTTGAGACTTTAATGATATTTCACTATTGTTTGGGCTGAGAACTATTATTTTATTTATGCCTGAGGGGCTTATGATGTTTCTGGACTGAGTGAGGCTTTCAGGTCTTGAGCGTGAGGTGAGGAAGCTTTCAGGCCTCGAGTAATATGTGAGGAGGCTTTCAGGCCTTGAGTGATATGTGAGGAGGCTTTCAGGCCTCGAGTGTGATGTGAGGAGGCTTTCAGGCCTCAAGTGTGATGTGAGAAGGCTTTCAGGCCTTATGTTGATATAGCGCTTGGGCCGTAAGGGGCCCCTCCGAAGTCTGCACACCCACAATGAGCGCGGGTACCCGTGTGATGTGATACTGAGCCCGAGGGGCTGATACTACTCTGAGTGATGTGATACTAAGCCCGAGGGGCTGATATTGTTCCGAGCGATTGATACTGGGCCCGAGGGGCAAATTTTTACTCACTATTTACTGGTTGTTTTACCTGATTTATAGGTGTCACACCTCCTTTTTACACACCTGCCCCGAAGGATAAATGTATAAGGAGAGTTTTTCCAATTTAAGTGACATTATTCGAGATGGGATTGTTTATTTATTTAGAGTCGCCACTTGGGAAAGGTTTGGCTTTTGGTGTCCCAAGTCACCGGTTTATCTTGAATCTCAATCCGAGTAAAATTTTCGACTTCCCAATTGGAGTCTGCGAACCAGAAATTCTAAGTAAGGAATTCTGTTGACCCGAGGGAAGGTGTTAGGCACCCCCGGATCCCGTGGTTCTAGCACGGTCGCTTAAACTATTATATTTGACTAAAAATCTGAATTTTATACATGTTCAAACCTATAGTGCAATTTTAATTATTTACCACTTTTATTTAATTTTAAGGAATATTGCAACGTTATTTAAAATATGTTTTGAACCACGTCACATAAATGCACACGTAGTCCGCAACACATTTTATATAACATTGTTGAGATTTGATTTGGGTCACATAAATGTGCACCCGAATTTAGGAAGATGATATTATTAACTAGCGTGTCTAAAGCAATTTCGCATTTATAATTTGCGAGGGCCATGAAATTTAACTAAATGGCACGCCTCGAATTCTAAGGATCAATACAATATTAATTAAGTGAGGGCCTGATAAATGTCATTTTGGTTTGGCACGGCACACCTCGAGTTCAGGAAAGTAAATAACGCGCCTAAAACGATCACGCGTTCTATTTTTAGAAATCAGCTAGGTCACATAAATTAAGTGACGCCTAAAGCAGTCAAATTGACAGACTGTTTTTTTTTTTCTTAACTAAAAGGGATTACTTCTTGGAATAATTATTTCCTATGGTTCAAGAAACTTTTTGGCAATTTAAAATGTTGAGTCGCGTCTGACTCTTTTATTTGAATGAGATAAAGAAGGATCAAAGAAATGGCAATTCCAACGGCATACTCTTTATTTAAATAGTTGAATCAACAATTATAATTCAAAATTTCTGATTAATATTTGTCATATTAGCCATGCAATTAATGAAATAAAATTTACTAAAAAAAAATTGAACTTGAACGTAGAAAGAGAAAAGATACGAAATAAGGATTCGTTTCACTATGTTCAAACTCATTTCCTTTCACTCAATTTCAACCAACGTATAAAATACATGGTTCAAATTGCCAGGAGGTGCATTGCTGATTCACCGTATGAGGTAAAAATCTCATGGGTCTTAGAAGATTTCTGCACTTTTAGCACCATAATCATAACTGATCACTTCCAACTATATATGACCAAAGACTATGTAATAAATATTTGAAATCTAATATCCTTAGTTTGCCAGCATATTAAAATTAAATCATTATACAAACCACATAGAGAAAAATCAATTACAGTAGGATGATGTACTAAAAGTTATTTGATGTTGTACTTAATGATAACAATAAAGTAATAATACAGATAAATTGACCCTTTTTATCTTCTGACAGGAGTAATTAGATAATATACTCAAACACAATCCCACATCAGCAAGAAATCTACACAATCTTTCTTGTGTAGTGTGTGGAAGTCAAAACTCTCATGCAAAAGCCATATCCTGAAAGGATTGGTGATTCCAGATCCATAGAGTTTTATCAACTACCTTGAAGAAGAACCAATGCATTCTTCAGACAACATAGTAACTAGGGTAGGGACGGGAAACTAAGAATGTCGGATGCAATCAAGAATGATAACAGGAAGATAATCAAGTAATCTATTCCAGCTTTCCAGCTTTCCAGCTCCGTACAAATAATATGATAATACAAGTACAGACGAGACAGAATCTTGGAAGCTCGGGAAGATCAAAAAAAAAAGGCAATTAGGTCGACAGAGAGCCATGAAGAGAAATAACTCTCACTTTTCACACGTGAAACATATAAATTTTGTTTTGCAACATTACCAAGTATAAGCTTCTTATTCCCTTGGACAAAGTCGTTTCCACCCACATTTACAAGGGAAAGTTTCAGCTGCTTCACAAACAAAATCGAAATCCAAATACGAACCCAAAATATTCAACAGGGTTAATGCAGTTCTTCTTAACAAGTAAACTAAACTACGAACACAACTACTACTCAAAGCTACATATTTCCATTTGACTCTAACTCAAGATTTACATTAGGTGGAATATAAAAGCGTGTACCTGGAAATCGAAATAGAAACAAAAAGAGTGAAGAATCAGCAGAGCAGCAGCAGTAAGAACAGGGACCAACAACACAACCTAGAATCAATTCCAACTCCAATGGAACAGTAAACTTCCAGTCCAAAAATCAGAGAAAATGCAATTCACCCAGCTAACACCAACTTCAAACAAATTAAAACTCAATGAAACAGTAAAATTTGTATTCTTTTTTAGTATTTTTTAATGTTTGTCCAGTATTTTTCAGATTTCCTCCTAATGTTCTTCTCTCTTTTATGACTTTCAGAATATTTTTCCGTGTCCGTATGTGTTCTCCCATTTAGCCTTTAAATAGGCAATTCCCGTTAATGCCTTTCCCATTACTATCTTATCTTCTCCATTTTCAATTCCCCACTACTCTAATGCCTTTTATTTAATCAGTAGTGCCACTTTCAATTCTTAAAATCAACATTAGTGCAGTTTTCACTACTTCAATATTTTAACTCTATGGCAAATCACTAAAAAGGAAAGTGAGTCTACTGTTGAAGATCAGACCATATGACATTCAAAACCATTTTAGCAATTCTAACAGGACACCAAATCAAGGGTAGCAAATAAGCAAATGTCTGATATAAAGGGATAACTCGTCACAATACACAAATTAACAGTGCAAACAATAGAAGGGAGGAGAAGAATGAACCTCGACGAGTAAATTCCTTATAATTAACTTCTAATCGAGCGCACAGACAAATGGAATGCCAAAGACGAAAATTCAAACTCGAACAAACACTAGCAGCACCAAATTGAATGAACTAGTACCGCGAATCTTCCCGGATTGAAACTCGGACAGTGACTTCAAATCAAGCCCCCCGAAATCTAACTCAAAAGCTTTCAATCGACCAAAATTCATCAACTACGATGGACAGAGTGGTGCATTACAACTGAAATTCTAAACAACACTCGAACTGGGACGAAATCAACGGACCGAACTTCAAACGATCTTGGTTATCTCGAAAAAATTCAATTGCGCCCAACCGAAGACCAACGACGACCTCGAGTGGACTTCGTAGGAACTAATGGAAATGGTCACTGAAACTCAATCGGAAAATTGGAGAATCATCGGAAAAATATACAAAACGAGCTCTTGATTAATGGATTTTACCGGTGATTATGAGGTTCGAGAAAAAGAAGATGAACGTTGAGGTGTGAGGAAGATGAACGATGGGGTGTGAGGAAGATGAAATACAGGGGGGTGGGGTCGTTTTTGTGTAGCGGCTGAAATGGGGAGGGGGTGCGTTTGGATAGCGGCTGAAATGGGGTGCGTTTGGAGGGTCGGAGACGGGCAGAAGTGGGGGAAGGGGGCGGCTGGTTTGGGTCTTTAGGGTTAGAGTTTGGGGATTTAGGATTAAATTTGGGTTTAATGTGGGTGTAGGGGAATTAAGGTGGGCCGTTGGATGAGAGGGAATGGATAGCTGAGATTTAAGGCTAAAATGGGGCGGGTCCGATGGGTTATGGGTTTGGGCTTGGG
>MU778979.1:102371-124846 GCA_026770625.1 Nicotiana glauca
AGGAAGATGAAATACAGGGGGGTGGGGTCGTTTTTGTGTAGCGGCTGAAATGGGGAGGGGGTGCGTTTGGATAGCGGCTGAAATGGGGTGCGTTTGGAGGGTCGGAGACGGGCAGAAGTGGGGGAAGGGGGCGGCTGGTTTGGGTCTTTAGGGTTAGAGTTTGGGGATTTAGGATTAAATTTGGGTTTAATGTGGGTGTAGGGGAATTAATGTGGGCCGTCGGACGAGAGGGAATGGATAACTGAGATTTAAGGCTAAAATGGGGCGGGTCCGATGGGTTATGGTTTTGGGCTTGGGTTAAAGGGAGGGGATTTGGTTTGGGTCAGCCCAAATTGGGTCTTTAATTAAGAAGACCAATTCCTTTTTTTCATTTTCTCTTCAAATTTATTTTTATTCAATAATTAAAAATTAAAACCTAAATCAAATCTTAATCCCAAATTATCCTACCCAACTAATTAAACTCTAATGAATAATTAAAACAATTAATCAAACACCAAATTAAAAGAAAATCACACAATTTGGACATTAAATATTTAAATGTGAATTACGCTATTTTTTTGTATTTTTTTTTAAAACAACAACTTACTTAATTAATCCTATTTGATAAAAATTAAATCCCAAATGTAAAGACAATATATTTTTGTATTTTTATTAATTTAACAAATAAACATGCGCAGACAAATGCGAAACAATAAGAGAAAAATAATACAAAATTCACAAAAATTGCTAGCAACAAAACTATTTTATTTTTGAATTTTTTGGGAGTAATTCTCGTATCGTGAAAAAATCACGTGCTTACAATAGGATTTATTCAAAAAGGAGATTTTATTTGATTCTCTATTGTCCTACTGTTTTACTACTTTTACTGCCTGATACAGAATTGCTTTGTGCAGTTATGTGATTTCGTATCTTCGGTTATTATTTATTATTATTAATTACTGAGTCGGAGTACTCACATTACTCCCTGCACCATGCGTTCAGATTCAGGATTAGTAGAGCATGCACCTGAGCACTGACATCCTTCCCAGATCAGACAGCGAGATCGGAGCATCGAGGTAGCTGTTGGCGTCCGCAACCCCTTGACTCCCCTATTTTTATGCTATATCAATTATTCCATACTTTGTATCAAATGTTCTCTTTAGTAGACTTATAGAAATTCTATAGTAGCTCATGACTTGTGACACCCCGGTTTGGACTGTGTCGGGTTGGTTTCCTTCTGATTATCGCTATGTTCCGCATTATGATTGTTTAATACGCATTTTGGATTTATAAATGTTAATTAATTGGTTAGAAAGAGGTGTTGGCGTTGTTCTGGCTGGCCTTGTCTTCACGAGAGGAGCCATCACGGCCGGGTTTGGGATTTGGGTCGTGACTGCGTATGTCCGGAATAGAATTCCGAGGTCCCTAGCCCGAGAAATAAATTTTTAAAGAAAAAATGTTTTCTGAAAAATAAATGAGTTTTGAAAATAAAATGTCTTTGAAATTTGATGGTGTATGGCTCGTATCTTGGTTCAGGAGCCCGTTACAGGCCTTATATGTGATTTAAGTTGAGTCTATGAAATTTGGTAAGAAACGGGCTTGAAATGACGTGAATCGAACCTTTATTTGAGAAAATTAAAAAAAATTGATGTTCTTGAGTGATTTCATGATTTTGATGCTAAATTCATAGTTGTTGATGTTATCTTGGTTATTTGAATGCACGAGCAAGTCTGTATTACGTTTTTAGGTTGGTGTGCATGTTTGGTTTGGAGCCCCGAGGGCTCGGGTGAGTTTTGGATAGGCCACGGGGTGAAATTTGGACTTAGGAAATTGCAGGTTTTCAGCTGGTATGATCAGGCCTGCAGGCTTCGCAAATGCGAAGCCTGGCTCGCAAATGCGAATGATTCATCGCAAATGCGAAGATGGCTTGGGCTGGCCTCGATAGCAAATGCAATCATTTTATCACAAATACGATGAGGCAAGAGTAGCAAATGCGGCTATTTCATCGCAAATGTTGTTTATGACTTTGTTGTTTTCGGTTTATAAAAGATTTAGGGTTGTAATAGATACCTAACGGGTTGAGAGCTTTAGGGAATGTTTGGTTGATCGGGATAAAATATTGCAATCATATGCAATTACTCACTCTATACCTCTCGGTAGTTTGAGTGATTTTGTCCAATTTGGCTTTTCAAGTCCAACTGGATATTTCACAAAACAAGTGGTATATGCTCAAGTTTGGTCTTACTATCTCTAGATTAGACACTTTAACCGGGGCTATCAATTTCTTGTGTTCACTCCAAGAAAGCTATTTACTCTCAAGCTAAGGAGAAGCAAGACAGGGTTGTTGGGCTTCAATGAGAGATCAAGAAGGTGATAAGGGTGGAAGGAGAGCTCAAGAATTATGGCAAGGATTTAGCTTAGTGCTACACTCATTTCATAGTCCAAGTCCAAGAGGAGGTAGATTGGGATCCAAGCACCAGTCAAGAAGGACCTAACTTAGGCGCCGAAATCAACTCACAAAGGTCAACTGGACCTTTGTGGGTTTAGGGCTCCACCCACCCCTACCCCCCGAAAGGAGGCCTTCTTCGCCTTCCACCTAAGATGCGCAGGAAAGGCCCAAGCCAATCCCAAGGAACAATGAAGCTTCATAGGGTCTTTCTGTCCAGGTACAGGTAGTCCGCATCTTCACAGACATGTCGATTTCCCGACAAGGAATTTCGCTGCCTTAGGATCGTTATAGTTGTGGTCACCGTTCACCGGCTCAACTTGGCATTCGAGTGAACTCAAGGAAGTCCGCATCTTTAACACGCATGACGTTGATCATAACATCTCTACACCTAGAACTCCACAACAAGATGCGTTGTAGAAATAAATAATATATCTCTAAATTAAAAGGTACATGAGGATGATGTTGATTGCTAGTGGACTACCAAAGAGCTTCTAGACTGATAAAGCCCAACATCACCACCTGAGAGCATTTGAGTGCAAATGTCTTGTGCATAATAGTGATGAGGAATTTCCTTGGGTTACTCTCCACATAGTAAGGCCTATAAATTTTTTTATAAAAGAACTATGTGTGTAGAAGAAATGTTCATGTTATTTTTGAAGAATCTAACAAGTTCGATGAGAAAGGTCTGCAGGATGAAAGACTATGAGATAAGGACTCACTGGTGAAGGAGCTCCTAAGGAACCAAAACTTCAACCTGAAGATATTCCTTAGGAAGTTGAGAGTGATTGAGGAACTTCAACCTGAAGATATTGTTTTGGTCAGGTCGCAAATGCGACATATTTTTTGCATTTGCGAAATTAGCAGAGTCTGGGTTCGCAATTGCGAACCTTGTTCGCAATTGCGAGATTAGAGCCCTGTAAAATTCATACTTAGACGAATTTTTAACCAGTTTTCACATGTTCTCAAAACCTAAACACTCTAGGGCAGTTTTTCAAAGGCAACTTCTTCTCCAAATCAATCGTAAGTCGTTTCTAACTAGTTTTTTTTTCAATCCTTAACATCTTTTCACTTGATTTCAGCTCAAGATCAATGTTTTTCATGGGAGAAATTGGGTGTTTTGAATAGAACCTAGGTTTTATAAATTTTGGGGGTTTGGACCTCGATTTGATGTCCGCTTTTAAAACAAATTATATATTTAAATTCGTACGTGAATAGGTAGTCGGGTTTTAGTTCGAACCTCGGGTTTTGATCATATGGGCCCGGGGTCGATTTTTGTCTTGTTGGAAAAAACTTTAGAAAACTTATTTCCATGCATTAAATTGATTCTTTTAGAACTTATTGATGTAATTAAGTAACATGTGACTAGATACGAGCGAATTGGTGGTGGAATCAAGAGGTAAAGTGATAGTTGAGGCTGAGGTAAGTGTTTGGTCTAACCTTAGCTTGAGGGATTAGGAGTTATGTCCTATTTCTTATGTGCTTTTGTTGAGTGCGATGTATAGGCATGGTTACGAGTATCTATACGTTGGTGTCAAGCATGCCCGTGAGTCTTATGTTATGATTCATGTAACTCCATTTGTATGGCTTATGTTTAATGTGATGATTGCTATTGTTGAGCAAGGTTTATGGAAAGAGTATTGGTATTTGAATAGTGAAGAGCGTTGGCTCAAGTTGTCAAGTGATTTATGGAAGTGTAATTGGCAATTGAACCTTATAGAGAATTGGCTCAAATTATGAATCGAGTTGTGAAGTAAATGTGAAAAGAGAAGAGGATTATGACATTGTTCCCTTGCCGGGATGTTATTGCTTTTAATATTGTACCATTGCTAGGATGTTGTAGATTTTGATGTTGTTCCCTTGCCGTGATTTTATGGTGACTCTATTTAATTCCCTGACATTATTGTTTGTGTTTGTTTTTTGGGTGAGGAATAATGTTAAAGCACGAAGGGTGATGTCGTGCATGATTTTTTTAGGAAGAGTGTAAAAGCACGAAGGGTAAGGTCGTGCCGCACGATGTACCATTCTGTGCCTTTATATGAGTGATTATGTGAGGTAAGAGCACGAAGGGTGATGTCGTGCCAATTATACTAATTTTCATGGTGAGCATGAGAGTAAAAACATGAAGGGTGATGTCGTTCACTTGTCCTTAATTTTCCTGATTTTACTGTTAATTGAGTTATGGTGTTTTTTAACCCTTACTTACTGATTTCCTGTTGTTACTTGATTTTATTGTGATGTTATTGATTCCATTTCCCAAATTGATTTGTGATTGTTGCTTGGGTGAGGAAGAGTGTAAAGCACGAAGGGTGATACCGTGCATTGTTTTGGTGAGAGAGTGTTAAAGCATGAAGGGTGATGCCAAACATTATTTTGGTGAGAGAGTGTTAAAGCACGAAGGGTGGTGCCGTGCACTTGTCTTTGATTTCCTGATTTTTGTTGATAACTGAATTATGATTTCTACATTTGATTGTTGGTTTTCTGTTAATACTTGTTGCACCCTGCAACATGGTTCCCCTTTCTATCTTTAATTGAACTGTGGTGATCCTTATATGTATTCGTTGTTCTTATGTTATTATTCGATGTCCCTGCAGTATGTGTCCCCCTCCCATCATTAGCTGTACATTTCGGTTTGTATTGTTTCGATGTATATGATTTAACGACACATGTTTATTTTGGTAGTCTGGTCCTAGCCTCGTCACTACTTCGCTGAGGTTAGTCTAGGCACTTACCAGCGCATGGGGACGGTTGTGCTGATACTACACTCTGCACTCTTTTGTGCAGATCCCAGTGCTGTAGATTACAGACTGAAGTGAGATAGCTGTTTCGTATTCATCAAGCGACCCGAGGTAGTCTTGCATGCGTCCGCAGGCCTTGGCATCCCTTCTATCTATTATTCATGTTTCTTTCATGTATTTCCAGAGACAGAGTTGTGTTATTTCTTTCAGACTTTTATTTGTAGTACTCTTAGACAGTCTGTGAAGTTGTGACACTAGTCTTGGATAGATTCTTATAGATTGACATTTTTTTGACAAAATTTTACTTTTATTTCATCAAAAAACTAACTTTACATTCCCAGATTAATGCTGACCATTAATCTCCAATATCACTAATACAAAGAAAAGCTATACTCTATTGTTCTTAATTACATAACCTATACTAAGGAGTATTCTTTAACTTTGACAATTCTGCTTGCCATTTGATTCTCTTCCTGCCTTGTATGTGTATATGTATTGCTATTTCTTTACACAGTTCATCTATGCAGTATCTTCCTTTGTTGAATCTCATCGAGTTCCTTTCACGCCAGATGCAATAAATCACCATTGCAAACAATGATGTGATCATTTTTGCCCTGCAATATTTCTTCTTTTCCATGTTGCATATCCATTGCAGTTCCTGCTTCCATGTTCCTATCTGTCTGGCATTGCCAGTCCATGTCAAAACTCTTTCCCATAGTCTGCTTGTGTCTGGACAACCAAAGTACAGGTGATTAAATGTTTCCCCATTTTTTGCACAGAATACACAGTCTAGATGAACTTGAATTCCAAACTTGGCAAGTGTATCCACAGTTGCTATCCTTTTATGGATAGTCAGCCAAAGATGGAACTTAAACCTAGGATGGATCTGCGTATGTATATGTATACTCTTCCAATCTACTTTAGGGAATTGAGGTTGTAGCTGGAGATATGCTTTGTGTATCTGAAATCTTCCTTGTCTCACAAAACCATCCAGTGTGCTAATGAGGTTGTTCTGAATTAGTCTCAGTTTCTGCATTTCCTCCTTTGCCTCTATAATCTTCCTCACCACCCAAGCTGCATTCTTAAGTGTAGTAACATCCTTAATAGGTCTGTTCTTTATATAGTAAATATGAGCCCATTTAATCCACAAAGTTTCCTTTTTCATAGCCAATGCCCACTGATGTTTTAATAGAGCTGCTTTGTTCCATATCTTCATATTTATCACATTCAAGCCACCAGCCACTTTAGGTTGACAGATTCTATCCCAGGCTATCAGCGTTTTCCAAGAATACTCTGTTGAGCCGGTCCACAAGAAGGTCCTATATATAGTCTCTATCATCTTCATGATTTTCTTTGGCAATAAGAAGATTTGAGCCCAATATGTTTGAACACTAAATAACACTGATTTTATGAATTGGACTCTCCCTGAGTATGAAAGCATCCTAGTTGTCCAGCATCTAACTCTCTCTGTAATGTTCTCAATCAGAGGCAAACATTGATAGATGTTTAGTTTTCTTGCTGACAGTAGAACTCCCAGATGTTTAAAAGGTATACAACCTTTTTCATATCTAGTACATTCAATCAGGTGGTCCTTTATATGCTGTGCAACTCCAACAATATAAAAAGAACTCTTTTCAGCACTTGCCTGCAACCCTGATGCATTTGAAAATCTCTTAAAGGTCTCTTGCATTTTAGTATGAATGAATGTCACCCCTGCAAAACATTAACAAATCGTTAGCAAAACAAATGTGTGTCACTACTAACTTCTTCCACTTTGGGTGGAACTTGAAGTCCTTCTGCTTAGCTAGTTAATTCATTTCCCTTTGTAGATACTCCAGAGCAATCACAAAGAGGTAAGGAGACATTGGATGTCCTTGTCTTATGCCTCTCTTCGCAGGGAAAGGTCTAGTCAATCCTCCATTTATTACTAGAGAGTAAGACACTGTTGTCACACACTTCATTATCCACGCTATAAATTTCTGAGGGAAGCCAAGGTCTGTGAGCATACATCTAAGGAATTGCTAGTCCAATGAGTCATAAGACTTCCTTAAATCAACCTTAAGGACACATCTTGGAGATAAGCATTCCTATTATAACCATTGAATAGTTCATGGCTAAACAGTATATTGTCTATAATGCTTCTTCCTTCTATGAATGCAGACTGTGCTTTCCCAATGATACCATCAATTACCTTTTTGATCCTTTTAGTTAGAAACTTGGCTATGATTTTGTAGACAATAGTACAACATGCAATAGGTATGTAATCTTTGACAGTTGTAGGAGCAGAAACCTTTGGTATCAATGTTATGGCAGTACAATTCCATGTTTGCTTCATCTGACTTGTTTGAAAGAAGAACATCACAGCATAAAATACATCTTGTCTCACTTCTTCCTAATGCCTTTTAAAGAACTCAACTAGAAATCCATCAACTGCAGGGGCTTTCTCATTTGGCATATCTTTCACTGCTTCATCAACCTCTTCACATGTCACTTCTTTTACTAGCTCCTATTGATGTTCCAATGACAAGCACACTCCTTCTTTGATGAACTTTGTATTGGGACAAGGTTTTATCCCAGTGTCAGTTCCCATAAGCTACTGAAAGAAATTGATGAATTCTTTTTCTACTGCTTGAGGTTCTGTAACTCTAGCTCCCACATCATTATACACAACAGTAATATAGTTCTTATTTGCTCTGATTTTTAGCTGTTCATAGAAATAATTGGAGTTTGAGTCCCCATAGTCAATCCAGCTCACTCTTGCCTTCTATTTTTGAATTATTTCTTCTATTATATTCCATTTCTCTAACTCCTGCAAAGTCTGCTTTCCCTTCTCAATCAGCTCCTGATTAAAAGGATGAAGTTTCAAGTTGATCTGAGTATGCTCTAACTGTTGTCTTATTTGACTCAATCTTTTCTCATAGCTTGTCATCTCCTTATTTAATCCTTTTGCCTCTACTTTCAGTTTTTGTAACTTCTGCCAAATGGTGTCCATAGGGTCATTTCCCAACTTCTGCTTCCATATTGTCTTCATCATAGGCTAAAAATCCTTGTGTTCCATTTTTACCAAGTATAGATTGAAAGGCTTGGGGTGAATATTCATCCGTTTCCATATCTGGACCACTATAGGTGAATGATCTGATACCCCAAGTTCTAGGCAGTCAACTTCCACATGTCTATACTCCTTAATCCATTCAAAGTTGCCAAAAGCCCAGTCTATCTTACTATATACCATGTCATCTTCATGCTACTTGTTACACCAAGTATAGAAGCATCCCTTTGTCTTCAATGGGGCCAGTTGCATAGAGTCAATACAATCCTTAAATTCTCTCACCTCACTCATAGTGACTGGTTGTCCTAACATATCATCAGTGGTTAGAACATTTTTTGAATCACCACTTATGAGCCAGGGAATTTGAACGTGTCCCCCTACCAGTTGCAATTCACACCATAAACTTGTTCTATCTTGTAACTTGTTTCTTGCATACACTACTATTACCATTATCTGGGATCCAGTCACTGAATCACTCACTTTGCAATGAATGAATTGTTCATAAACTTGAACAATGTTGACTGAAAGATTGGTCCTCCATAGTACCCAAATTGTACCATTCTCAGCCTTTGTGTAATTGTAACAGTACCCCCAGTCTTTTTCTACCTTATATAGTATCTTGTTTGCTTTTATTTCATTGACTCTAGTTTCCAGATATCTTAGAATGTCTATTTTATTCTTTTGCATAAAGTTTTTCAATTCTTTCTGCTTATGGGGCTTGTTTAGACCTCTAATGTTCCAAGTGCTAATAATCATGGTGGATGTTGTCTAGGGTCTGGACTCAGTCCCCCTCCCTCTGCAAATGTTTGGCCAAAACCCTACAATACTCTGAATCTATTTGCATTGTTAGATTCAACAATCTCACTCAGCTGATCTATATAAGAATGTTGTCTTTCAGTGCCATCTTTGTGCATCCCCCTTTTTCTTTGATCTGTGTCATTTTTAGCAGTATGCTTCTCTTTTTCCACAACTATTGGAGGTTGAATTTCAGTCACCTCCACATTCTTCTCTTCCTGATCTGGTTGTTCCTTTGGCTTCCATTCCTGAACAATTCTCCTTCTTCTACCTCTATTCCTTCTCTTAGGAGCTTTAAATTCAGCATCATCTTCCTTTTTACTTTGATTCCAACATTCAAAAGCATCATGTCCAAAATGCAAACAATCATTGCAGAATTTTGGTTTGCATTCATATATGATTTGTTGTTGCTTTGTACCAGTATGACACATGATTTCAATGTTCTCAATCAATGGCTTTGTTATGTCCACTTTTACTAGCACTCTTGCATAGGAGATTTTGTTCAATTCAGCTATGTATTTGTCTTTACACATAGGCATACCAACAGTACTAACCACTTTACTTAAAGAATCAACAGTCCAATATCCAGCCGATAAACTAGGAAGGTGAATCCACAGGGGAATAGAAGTGATACATTTAGGGTCAAATGGAAATCTCTCTCCCAATTCTACAAAAGAAATGGCTTGTTATGGTACGTATATGGACCTGCTTGAACGACTAAATCCCTATCCTCCATGGTGTTGAATCTAAACACATAGTAACCATCTTGGTGGTATAAAATTTGGGGTTTAGTAACAAAATCCCAAGCTGTTTCATTATAACTCACCATAGATCTCTTGTACGGAGTGTCTCCTAGTACATAGCTGATTAGAGCATTTTCCCAATAGTCCTTCAGCTCACGTATATCAGATTCCTCTATTTGAATGACTATTTTTCCATCCTTGTGACTTGGTGGAATATTCTAGCCTCATCCCCATCTGGGAGTTTTGATTTTGCTGTCGAACCTCTTTTGCATGTACGGTCTTCTCCACCTCTTTTCCTGCATTTTCTACAAGATCTAGATCTCGATTGTACTTTGAAGAACTAGCCTCACAGAATTGTAGTCTTTTCGGACTTGTTGGCAGTGATTCTTACATTTTTGAGCTTCCTTTGTTGTATTCACTATGTTATTGTTCCATTGATCACTATTCTTTTCATCAACTTCATTTAGCTCACTTTCCTCCTCAATTGTTTGAAATTTAGCTGGTAAGAAACTTCCAAACGTTAATGGAGTGACGGTCTGCATCATCAAGTTCACCAGCGTAGTAGCAGCGATCGCCAGAGTAGTTTATTTTCGTCGCCTAGCCATCAGTGGTGCATATTAGCATGCCTTGGCTTATCGTGCGCTGAGATCATTTTTCGTTAGATCTAGTTTTGTTGACTTTTTCTTATATATTGACATTGGTAGCACTATTAAAACTTGAAATTTAGTCTTCCGCCTATTAAATTATATTATTTATTAACTGTTGGTTCCAAATTATTACTGAATTAAAAATGGAAACCAGGTGAATAATTCAATCGTTTGGCTTCCCTAGCTTTCACTAGTAGGCGCCATCACGACTCCCGAGTGTGAGAAATCCGGGTCGTTACAAGTTGGTATCAGAGCTCTAGGTTACATAGGTCTCACAACTCACAGACAAGCTTAGTAGAGTCTGAGGGATCTGTACGGAGACGTTTGTATTTATCCCCAGAGGCTACAGAGTTAGGAAAAACTTCACATCTATTCTTTCCTATCGTGCGAATTTTTCAATACTAGTTGAACTTACACTCTTGTTCCTTTCTGAATGGCCAAGTCACGTACCGTTTATTCAGCGAGCAGCAGTATAGACCGGTGATAGATCAGCTACGTCTTCGGAGACTTGGTAGAGAGATTATTGTTTGGCTAGACTAGTTGGGTCACCAGCTTTGACTTGGGATTAATTTTCTCAGCTGCTTTTCGAGGAGTTTCTTCCCACTGAGAGAGAGCGAGTGAGGAGGTTCATTGAGGGACTCATTCAGGCCATTAGGGTAAGCCGTCTCAGTAGCCAAGGGCTTGTTATACTTGTGGTAAAATGGGCACATTGCTAGATTTTTCCCTCGTCCATCGAGCAACTCTCAGCATCAGGGTTCCCGTTCCATGGTTCAGGCACCGAGTGTTCCACATCCCGCTCTGCCAGCTAGAAGTGGAGGTAGAGGTATTAGAGGTAGAGGTCAGGTCTCTAGAGGTGGAGGCCAGCCAGTAGTAGGCCGTCCCATAGATGTAGTTTAGAGTGGTGGGGCCCAGCCCCGATGTTATGCTCTTCCAGCCAGTCTTGAGACTGAGGCTTCCGATGCAGTTATCATAGGTACTGTTCTGGTTTGTAGTAGAGGTGCTTCAGTGCTATTTGATCCAAGGTCTACACACTCTTATGTGTCATCTTATTTTGCGCCGTATCTGGTTACGCCAAGTGATTATTTGAGTGCTCCTATTTATGTGTCTATACCGGTGGGTGATTCTATTGTGGTAGATCATGTTCATCATTCTCTGTAGTTGTGATTGGAGGTCTTGAGACCCGAGTAGATTTGTTACTGTTGGAAAGGCCTGAGTAGATTTGTTACTACTCGAGATGGTTGATTTTGATGTGATATTGGGGATGGACTGGTTATCACCTTACCATGCTATCTTGGATTGTCATGTTAAGATTGTGACCTTAGCCTTACCGGGTGTACCTCGTTTATAGTGGATAGGGACTCCTAGTCATTCTACCTGTAGTGTTATCTCATATATGAAGGCTCGACGAATGGTTGAGAAGGGTGTTTGGCCTATTTGGCATATGTTCGTGATTCTAGTGCTGATGTTCCTTCTATTGATTATGTGCCTGTAGTTCTTGAATTTCCTGAGGTATTTCCTTTAGACCTGCCGGGTATGCTACCCGACAGGGATATTGATTTTTTCATTGACCTGGCTCCGGGCACTCAGCCTTTTTCTATTCTGCAATATCGTACGGCCCCTCCTGAGTTGAAAGAGTTGAAGGAACAATTTCAAGACTTTCTTGATAAGGGCTTCATTAGGCCTAGTGTCTCACCATGGGATGCGCCGGTGTTGTTTGTCAATAAGAAGTTTGGATCGATTAGAATGTGTATAGATTACCGACAATTGAACAAGGTCATAATCAAGAATAAGTACCCATTGCCGAGGATTTGTTCGACCAGCTTCAGGGTGCCCAAGTGTTTTCTAAGATCGACTTGAGATATGGCTACCATCAGTTGAACATTAGGGCATTTGATTTCCCTACGGCAGCTTTCCGCATTCGGTACGGGCATTTTGAGTTCTTGGTGATGTAATTCGGATTGACAAATGCCCCAGCAGCTTTCATGGATTTGATGAACCGAGTGTTCAGGCCTTACTTGGATTCATTCGTGATAGTCTTCATTGATGACATTTTGATTTATTCTCACAGTCAGGAGGAGCATGAACAACATCTGAGGGTGGTTCTTCAGACACTAATAGATAGTCAGCTGTATGCTACATTTTCGAAGTGCAATTTCTGGTTGAATTCAGTTGCTTTCTTGGGTCATGTGGTTTCAGTAGAGGGTATTCAAGTAGATCCAAAGAAGATATAGGCAGTCAAGAACTGGCCTCGACCAACATTAGCTACAGAGATCCGGAGTTTCTTGGGATTGGCAGGCTATTATCTACGGTTTACGGAAAGGTTTTCATCCATTGCAGCCTCGATGACCAGGTTGACCCAGAAGGGTGCCTAGTTTAGGTGGTCGGATGAGTGCGAGGCGAGCTTCCAAAATCTCAAGACAACTTTGACTACGATACCAGTATTGGTTTTGCCCACAGATTCAGGCCCATATACAGTTTATTATATTGCATCTTGTGTTGGGCTTAGTGCGATGTTGATGTAGAGTGGAAAGTCATTTGTTATGTTTCGCATCAGTTGAAGATTTATGAGAAAAACTATCTAATACATGATTTGGAGTTAGCAGCCATTGTTCACGCGCTAAATATTTGGAGGCATTATCTGTATGGCATGGCAAGTGAGGTGTTCACGGACCACAAGAGTTTGCATTACTTGTTCAAGCAGAAGGAGCTAAATTTGAGGCAGAGAAGGTGGTTGGAGCTATTAAAAGACTATGATGTCACCATCTTATATCATCCGGGATAGGCCACTATGGTGGTCGATGCTTTGAGTAGAAAGTCAGCCAATATGGGCAGTCTTGCGTATATTTCGGTTGGTGAGAGACCGCTTTCTTTGGATGTTCAGGCTTTGGCCAACCAGTTCTTGAGGTTGGATGTTTTTTAGCCCAACTGTGTATTAGCTTGCACAGTTGCTCGCTCTTCTTTATTAGAGCGTATCTGAGATCGACAGTATGATGATCCTCATTTATGAGTCCTCAGAGACACGGTGCAGCACGGAGGTGCCAAGCAGGTTACAATAGGAGATGGTGGAGTTTTGAGGCTGCAGGGTCGAGTTTGTGTGCCTAATGTGGACGGTTCTGGGAATTGATTTTATAGGAGGCCCATAGTTCCCGGTGCTCTATTCACCCGGTCGCCGCCAAGATGTATCAGGATTTGCGGCAGCATTATTGGTGGAGGAGAATGAAGAAGGACATTGTTGCTTATGTGGCTCGGTGTTTGAGTTGTCAGCAGGTTAAGTACGAGCATCAGAGACCTGGTGGTTTGTTCCAGAAGATTGAGATTCCTGAGTGGAAGTGGGAGTGTATCACTATGGACTTCGTTGTTGGACTCCTACGAACTCAGAAGAAATTTGATGCAATGTGGGTTATTGTTGATATGCTCACCAAGTATGCATATTTCATTCATGTGGCAGTCTCCTATTCTTTTGAGAAGTTAGCTGAGGTATATATTCGGGAGATTGTTCGTTTTCATGGTGTGCCCGTGTCTATCATCTCGGACCGAGGTATGTAGTTTACCTTACATTTCTGGAGAGCAGTTCAGCGAGAGTTGGGCACACGGGTTGAGTTAAGCACAACGTTTCATCCTTAGACGGACGGGCAGTCCGAGAGGACTATTTAGATTTTAG
Source organism: Nicotiana glauca (assembly GCA_026770625.1). NCBI lineage: Eukaryota > Viridiplantae > Streptophyta > Magnoliopsida > Solanales > Solanaceae > Nicotiana > Nicotiana glauca. Next base: position 116,430 of record MU778979.1, read on the forward strand.
AGGATATGCTCCGAGCTTGTGTTATTAACTTTGGAGGCTCGTGGTATCAGTTCTTGCGTTTAGCAGAGTTTGCCTATTACAACAGCTACCAGTCGAGTATTCAGATGGGTCCTTTTAAGACTTTATATGGTAGGCGGTGTCGGTCGTCGGTTTGATGGTTTGATCCGGGAGAGGCTCGGTTATTGGGTACGGATCTAGTACAGGATGCCTTGGATAAGGTCAGGATCATTAAGGATAGGCTTCGTATAGCTTAGTCTAGGGAAAAAAGTTATGCCGACCGTAAAGTTCGTGATTTGGCATTCATGGTCGATTAGCGGGTATTGCTTCGGATGTCACCTATGAAGGGCGTGATGAGATTTAGAAAGAAGGGCAAGCTTAGCCCTAGGTGCATTGGCCCGTTTGAGATTCTTGATCGAGTGGGAGAGGTGGCTTACAGACTTGCGTTGCCGCCGAGATTGTCAGTCGTGCACCCAATGTTTCATGTGTCCATACTTCAGGAGTTTCATCCATCCCACATGTTAGAATTCAGCACTGTCTAGTTGGACAATGATTTATCCTACGAGGAGGAGCCGATAGCTATTCTAGACCGGCAAGTTGTCAGTTGAGATCAAAGAGTTTTCCTTCTGTTCGTGTTCAGTGGAGAGGTCAGCCTGCTGAGGCATCGACCTGGAGTCCGAGTCAGATATACGGAGTCGTTATCCCCATCTTTTCCCCGACTCAGTTACTTCCTTCTTATGTCCATTCGAGGACGAATAGTTGTTTTAGAGGTATCGGGCCCGTATATGAAAATCTGTGAAACATAATGAATTTTACCTTTAAAATGAATTTAAGTATATTTCGGTCAACATTTTAAGCAAACGAACCCGGATCTGTGTTTTGATGATCTTGAAAGGTCCGTAAGAAAATATGGGACTTGGGCGTATGCCCGGAATCGAATTCCGAGGTCCCTAGCCCGAGAAATGAATTTTTAAAGAAAAATTGTTTTCTGAAAAATGCATGAGTTTTGAAAATAAAATATGTTTGAAATTTGATGATATCGGGCCCGTATCTTGGTTCCCGAGCCCAGTACGGGCCTTATATGTGATTTAAGTTGAGTTTGTGAAATTTGGTAAGAAACGCCTTGACGTGAATCAGAACTTATTTGAGAAAATTTGAAAAAATTGATGTTCTTAAGTGATTTCATGATTTTGATGCTAAATTCATAGTTGTTGATGTTATCTTGGTGATTTGAATGACGAGAAAGTCCATATGATGTTTATAGGTTGGTGTGCATGTTTGGTTTGGAGCCCCGAGGGCTCGGGTGAGTTTTTGATAGGCCACGGTGTGAAATTTGGACTTAGGAAATTATAGCTTTTCATCTAGTATGATCAGGACAGCAGGCTTCGCAAATGCGAAGGCTGGCTCACAAATGCGAGCTCGCAAATGCGAAGATGGCCTGGGCTGGCCTCGATCGCAAATGCGAACATTTTATAGCAAATGCGAAGAGGCAAGAGTCGCAAATGCGGTTATTTCCTCGTAAATGCGAAGATAGCCTGGGCTGGCGAAGAGTGCAGAATTTTTGTCAGGTCCCAAATGCGACATACTTTTTGCATTTGCGAAGTTAACAGAGTCTGGATTCGCAATTGCGAACCGTGGTCACAATTGCGACATCAGAGACCTGTAAAATCCATACTTAGACGAATTTTTAACCATTTTTCACATCTTCTCAAAACCTAAACACTCTAGGGCGATTTTTCAAAGGTAACTTCTTTGCCAAATCAATTGTAAGTTATTTATACCTAGTTTTCTTCAATCCTTAACATCTTTTCACATGATTTCAACTCAAAATCAATGATTTTCATGGGGGAATTGGGTGTTTTGGATAGAATCTTGGTTTTTCAAATTTTTGGGATTTGGACCTCGATTTGAGGTTCGATTTCAAAACAAATTATATATTTGAGTTCGTAGGTGAATGGGTAGTCGGGTTTTGGTTCGAACCTCGGGTTTTGACCATGTGGGCCCGAGGTCGATTTTTGACCTTTTGGGAAAAACTTCAAAAAACTTATATCCACGCATTACAATTGGTTCATTTAGCATTTATTGATGTAATTAAATAACTTGTGACTAGATACGAGCGAATTGTTGGTGGAATCAAGAGGTAAAGCGATAGTTGAGGCTTGAACTATGTTTGTGGCATCGAGGTAAGTGTTTGGTCTAACCTTAACTTAAGGGATTAGGAGTTGTGTCCGATTTGCTATGTGCTTTTTGTTGAGTACGACGTATAGGCATAGTGACGAGTATCTATATGTTGGTGTCAAGCATGCCCGTGAGTCTTATGATATGATTAATGTAACTCCATTTGTATGGCTCATGTTTAATGTGATGATTGCTATTGTTGAGCAAGGTTTGTGGAAAGAGTATTGGTATTTGAACAGTGAAGAGCGTTGGCTCAAGTTGTAAAGTGATTTTTGGAAGTGCAATTGGCAATTGAACCTTATAGAGAATTGGCTCAAATTGTGAATTGAGTGGTGAAGTATGTGAAAAAGAGAAGAGGATTATGACATTGTTCCCTTGTTGGGATGTTGTTGCTTTTAATATTGTACCATTGCTGGGATGTTGTTGACTTTGATGTTGTTCCCTTGCTGGGATTTTATGGTGACTCTATTTAATTTCCTGACCCTATTGTTTGTGCTTGTTGTTTGGGTGAGGAAGAGTGTTAAAGTACGAAGGGTGATGTCGTGTATGATTTTGTGAGGAAGAGTGTAAAAGCACGAAGGGTGATGTCGTGCCGTACGATGTACCATTCTGTGCCTTTATACGAGTGATTATGTGAGGTAAGAGCACGAAGGGTGATGCCGTGCCAATTATACTGATTTTCATGTGAGGACGAGAGTAAAAGTATGAAGGGTGATGTCGTTCACTTGTCCTTAATTTTCCTGATTTTACTGGTAATTGAGTTATGGTGTTCTTTTACGCTTACTTACTGATTTCCTGTTGTTACTTGATTTTATTGTGATGTTATTGATTCCCTTGCCCAAATTGCTTTGTGATTTTTTCTTGGGTGAGGAAGAGTGTAAAGCATGAAGGGTGATATCGTGCATTGTTTTGGTGAGAGAGTGTTAAAGCACGAAGGGTGATGTCGTGCATTGTTTTGGTAAGAGAGTGTTAAAGCACGAAGGGTGATGTCGTGCACTTGTCTTTGATTTCCTGATTTTTTTTGATAACTGAATTATGGTTTATCTACATTTGATTGTTGGTTTTCTGTTGATACTTGTTGTACCCCGCAGCATAATCCTCCTTCCTATCTTCAATTGAACCGTGATGATCCTTATATTTATTCGTTGTTCTTCTGTTATTATTCGATGTCCCCACAATATGTTTCCCCCTCCCATCCTTAGCTTTATATTTCTGCACAGGTTTATTTTGGTAGTCTAGTCCTAGCCTAATAACTACTTCGCGTAGGTTAGGATAGGCACTTACCAGCACATGGGGTCGGTTGTGTTGATACTATACTCTGCACTCTATTGTGCAGATCCCAGTGCTGTAGATTACGAACCGCAGAGAGATAGATGTTTCGTGTTGATCAGGCGATCTGAGGTAGTCCTGCAGGTGTCCGCAGGCCTTGACGTCTCCTTCTATCTCTTATTCCTATTTCTTTCATGTATTTCTAGAGACAGAGTTGCGTTATTTCTTTCAGACCTTTATTTATAGTACTCTTAGACAGTCTATGAAGTTATGGCACCAGTCTTGGATAGATTCTTATAGATTGACATTGGTAGCACTATTAAAACATTAAATTTAGTCTTCCGCCTATTAAATTATGTTTATTAACTGTTGGTTCCAAATTGTTACTGAATTAAAAATGGAAACCAGGTGAATAATTCAATTGTTTGGCTTGCCTATCTTTCAATAGTTGGCGCCGTCACGACTCCCGAGGGTGAAAAATCCGGGTCTAACATACATGGACCTTTTTATTCAACTTAATCCCAGCAAAATTATATATCTATATATTCCAAGAAAATAAAATACATTTATTTCATGATAAAAGATATAATATATATTTGTAGTATATTATAAATCATGTGTTTTTTAGAAAAATCATGTATATATGATTATGTTATTTATACACGTATTTATATTTAAATAGATATTATTATTATTATGCCATTTATAGTTTGTACTAATATAACATGCATATTTGTATAAATTATCCGTACAGAAATAATATACGTGACATATTTTTTTCTTCTTCTATATACATATATGTGACATGTTAATATTTTAGTAATTTTATGTAAGGTATATGCTAGTAATATACTTTAAATAATATCAATACAATAATGTATATAGGCGGTATAAATACATATTAAAAATATATATGACATATTTATGGAATATTTACATTAAAAATTATCACAATATAATATATTTGAAATATATTAAAGGTATATTTTGAGTTAAAATAAAGTTGTACAGAAAATGTTCAAAACTAAAAAAAGAAAAAAAAATACTAAAATTCTCATTGTGCAGAGGAAATTATTTTTTGAGATATTCTTCTTTTAGAATCTTTGATATATTTGGGTAAGTGTTACTTATGGAAGAGAAAAGAGAAATTATGGAAGAGTGAGGGAAAATGAAATATAGTAAAAAGTGTATTAATATAGAGGGATCCCTTAGTTAATGGATTTATCAACGTGAAAGTGCTAAAAAGTATTAAAAAAGGTGTTATTTTTGGAATAAACAAAGCCTACTACCATTTGCAAGAGTAGTTTTTAAAAAGGAAGTGTTGCTCCCAAACGCACACGCAAGTATACGTGGTCGTACAAGTAATAAAATGATAAGTCGAGTGTCAAACCTGCAGAGACTTATATCAACTACCCACTAAATTCACAAAGATTGTTATTCAGTCGAGCCAAATTCGAGTTTATGAGTATGATTATACTAAACAATAATTCTAAGTAGTAACTAATCAATTATCAAGCAGTAATATGATTGTTATGTATTCAGTAGAGACAAATATTTCAGGGTTGTGGTCGATTCACCAATCATATTGTGTTCTAGTTAACTCTCTCTTTCATACAATTCCCTCATGGTTGCTAATTAATCAATAATTTCTCTCATAGTCTTCTCCCGAAGTACTATTCGCCTATTCAAAATAAATTAACGCCTATATTCCTATGAAAGCAATTTATTAAGAACACATTAAGGTAACATATATTTAATTAAGGATGGTTGCTAGGTATATTCCTATCCTAACCACAAATCCCCCCCCCCCGCTCGAGTTAAGATCGTGCTCTCTTCAATTCTTCTCTAATCTAAACATGGTTGTCCCAAGCATAGCATAGATAGTAAATAGAACCTAACTGCTGGCCAGAAATTAAGCAATTAATCACATAATTGAAGAAACTATCATATATTGGTGAATTATAATCAAGGTTAAGTCAACGTTAAACAGTAAAATTCATGGGTAAATTATATCCCCAGAACTATGGGTTTTAGCCACTCATAATAATAACAAACAATTTCATAAGTATTGGATGATTGAAAATACTAAGAAAAGATGAAGAAATCTGAGATCTCTTCGCTATCGAATGTTTCTCGTATGTATTTTCTCTTCAAAGTGGCGTCTCCCTTCCAAAAACAGGCTTAGTCTTGCTTTTATACACGTTGGGTAGGTCTAGGGCTAAAATAACCTTGTCCTAGACAAAGTTCGACAAAAATCCCGTCACCAGCGTCCAGCCCAGCGCCCTACCTTGGCGCTGGTTTATTGAACATTTTGCCTAGTCTGCCACAGGTGGCGTGGGGCGCTGTCCCTAGCGTGGAAAATCCATTTTTTCCGTTTTCCTCCGTTTTGGCTTCTAATCTCGCACCTTTCGCCCCCAATTGCTTTCGGATGACTCCTACACCTAAAATCAATATGAATTAATATAAATAAACATATTTTACATCCGAAATTCACGAAACAAGAGTAGAATATATATATATATATATATATATATACACACACACACTTTACGCTAAACATCAGGGAGCAAGCATGTAAAATCTCTAAGTTGTTTGCGTTGGACTTTTGGGCCGATAAGAACAAACGCTAATCCCATCAAATATCTGCTTTCAATAGAAAGAAGGGAAACTTACACAAATGTCCCAAATAATCTCAACTTACCATCCTCTATCTATTAGTCATAGACTTACTAAAATTAGCCAACAAAAATTAAAAAAACTAAATAATAGGATTCTTTCTCTCAAAGAATCGCATGCAAAAATTACCTTCCATATTTTTAAGTGTGATTAGTAACACTTGATACAAGACGGAAAGGAAATTTCATGGATGAGGTAGAAAATAAGGTGATGAAATACAAAAATATATATAATATTCAAAAAATCTAAACAAAAAAGGAATTTTTTCAATGGGTATAGTTGAAATTCATTGAAAATATATAGATAAGTCAATATACAAAATTTGAGGAAGATTGGAGGTGATACATATGTAATACATAAATGATACACCGTGTGATACACATATCATTTTTTTTATGTTCAGTTTTTACTTCGAATTTTCAATTTAAACCACCTCAAAACTTCACCAAATCATCCCAAAACTAAGATTCAAGCTCCTTAAGTTGTGCCCAATCTATTCTAATAGCACCCACTCAAAACAAAAGCAAAAATTTGATATCTTTTTTGCTACAAATAGCTAATTGACTAATTTGGCTAATATTAATAATATTTTATCAATTGGCCAATTTTTGTAATGATGTACTTATAAATGGATATTGCTGGTAATTTTCCTAGAAACAGTGGGCAAATATTGGTTTTAGACCATGACTTATTATAGTACATTTTGATTTTAATTGATGGGCCATTAATGGTATCAAGTGCTAATTTGGTCGTTCTAGTCCATGCTAATTCCTACTGAAAAAATTGGGGCATTTGTATTTATATTCGCTTTTTGTGTCACATTTTAATTTGTGCCTGCTTTGTAAAAAAATTACAAGCGTACCCGTTTTTTTGCATAACTTCAGCATACGGGGCTGAAGTAGCAAAGACAATCACGCAAAACTTCAGCATTCTAGTAGCCGGGCCTGAAGTTCAGCTCTAGAGCTGAAGTTTTTGTTTTGTAACTGGCGAACTTTAGCTCTAGAGCTGAAGTTTTTGTGTTGTAACTGGAAAACTTCAGCTCTAGAGCTTAAGTTTTTGTTTTGTATCTGGGAAACTTCAGCTCTAGAGCTGAAGCTTGGATAAAATTAACTCTTATATGAAGCCTGGATTTGCTCCTCTCCATTGATCCAACTGATGAAGCCTTCACCAACATATTCTCCTCTTTGGGTTGTCCTCCTTCTCCCATGGAATGAGAAGCTTTGTTACATTTAGTAATTTCGTATTTATGGTTAACATGATGATTCAATTCACCTGATAAGAATTTGTCGCCCCATATAAGTCCAGAAGAGCCTTGTCTGCGGAATGAAACAACTGATCAATCATTTGTTTTAATTATTTAAAGCTTGAATTCTTTTTTGTTTTTCTTGTTTTTACTCTTTTCCATCAAGTGAAGACACGGATTTATAGGAAGACAATAGAAGAATTAATATTTAAAAAGGTAAAGGAAAATCAAATATGGCATATGGGATGGTCGTCCTCTTGCTTGACAACTCAGTCAATTGCTTGTTTGCATATTTCAGCTATTTATTTCAGAAGAAGAAGAAAATGACGGAGGAGAAAGATGATGATAAATGAGGCTGAAGTTATTTAAAAAGTGGGTACAAGTTAAAAAAAAAATTTTAAAAATAAATATATGTTAAATGCGGACGACCAAATAGGCTCGTGCAATTTTACGAAAAACTTTGGGCAAAATATGAAATTAACTGGGCCGCTGAAACTAAATGAATTTGCTAGTTAAAAGTGTGTAAAGTGTGTATATACATATATAATAGAAATATATATTTTGATGGCTATTATTTTTGGGAGCCACTAAATATATACTCCCTCCATTCCAGTTTATGTGAACTTATTTCCTTTTTGGTCCATTCCAAAAAGAATGAATCCTTTCTAAATTTGGTAACAATTTAGCTTAAAGTTATAACTCTACCCTTAATGAGAAACTTTTATAACCACACAAAATACTCTGGGCCCCATCTGAACTTATTTAGGACCATAAATTCCAAAAGTCTTCATTTTTTTCTTAAACTTCGTGCCAGTCAAACATGTTCACATAAATTAGAACGGAGGGAGTATATTTCTCAAACTTTTATATAGGGCTATAGGCGCAAGTTATTCTTGTTACTATTTTGATCAATATAAGTGAAAAACCACGGAAAAAGAAAAGCTTTACATCTCTATTAATGTACTTTCTAATTGCATAACTGATCACGCCCAAAGTGTATCCTCTAAATAGGATTCTGCGGACATTGCAAATAAAACCCAAGTATTACGCTCAG
>MU778991.1:13748-24732 GCA_026770625.1 Nicotiana glauca
TTTTTTTTCATTACAACACCCTAACACAAAATCCCTAAAAACATCAGCCCCCCTCTCTTCTTCTTCCTCAACCCACCCCTATCTCCTTCAACCCTACAAACCTCCAAGCTCCACATCCATGGATGCCCCCTTCCGTCTTCATCACTAAAATGACCACTAGCCAGCCCTCACGACCGCCAGCCCCCACGACCACCCTCGTCTCCTGCCTCACGTCCAAACGACCCTCCACAGCCATGAACAACTCACCAAATAGCCTCACGACCAGCTGATGTAGCGTCACCATCACCATGCTCGTCGTGAGCCACCAACAACCGTCCAACCATCACACCCTTAACCACCGGCAACACAAAACGCACACATGCACACACGAAGTAAAAACTGGAAACGGAAAAGCAGGGTTCAGTCTCTTGGGGTCGTTTGAAGTCAATGTTCGAATGGTTTGAGGTTCAATTCGGATTTTCGGCCGAGTTCGTCGAAAGTGGCGAGGCAGTCCGGTCAGTTTCAATGAGGTTGTCCGCTCGAGATTTCTAGGCAGACTCGTGGTTCCAGTCGGTGTAGCGGGCTAGTTTGCTGTTTTGAATTAATTCATTGTTGAAATTTGCACAATCGGATCTGCTTGTACTTTTCCTGATCATCTTATCTAATATTAAAGGGAGCTCTTTCAGGTTCAGTTTCATCCCTGTTATTCTTTATGCTTATAGAATTATTCTCTTCTTGTTAAGTCTTAAAGAGACAGATTTTAGAAATCTTGTCAAGTTTGGATGTTTGGGCTTGTTCGAATGATTTTTCTAATTTTAGGAAACTAGGCGCATAATACTTTGTTGTATTATGATGAAAAGAGGTAGAGATGAAAGTAGGCGCATACTAAACTCTTGGTGTTCCATGTCTCATCGGTTCTTTGCCACTAGTATTTTGTGTAGTTACTTTGTTTGATGTTTCCCTTGTCTTTATTTATGTGGATAGTTTGGATACATTTCCTGAAATGGGTCATGAGGTTTGGGTTTAGATGAATTAAAAGAATTTATGCGTGAATGGGATCCTCCTTTTAATTAGTTCTCTTGTGTTCATTATATTTTAATTACCATAGATGAATAAGTGAGATTGGTTTTGTTAATTTTCTCATTCTGCTCTCATCTCGTTACAGTAGCTTGAAAAGTGCTTGGCATGAATTGTGATTTTCTTTATTCTATTTTCAACTAGCATATCTTAGCTTCCATTAGGTACCTTTAATTAGTTTATCTATTTTGTGATGTATGTGACCTTTGTTCTAGAATGAATGTTTTAATTTGTTAGATTGTTTAAGTTGGCAAGTTATTGGTTAGTGTCAGAATCTTTAATGTGTCTGTTGGACGAATGGTTTGAAGTTTGAAGGGGTCAAATTAGGTAGCCTAGCCTAATAATATCAATTTTAGGAATAATAGGCTGCTGGTTAATTAAAGGCTGCAGATTGGAGATATTTCTAAGTGGAATTAAAAGGTTAATAGACAAAGGTTAGTGGGAAATACCTTTTTGATTTTAACGGTTAAAGAATAGACTAATTAATTATCCACTAAGGCTTAAAATCAGGAGAAAGAAAGCTTATAAGAGAGAAGAGAGTTCGAACAGAAGGGGGGGGGGCTTCTTTGGAGAGTCTAAGAAAATAGAGGTCTTCTTTTTGTCTTCTTTTCGGTCGAAAATAAGTTCTATAAATAAGAAAGTTTTAGGAGTCAGTTTGTTCAACGAATACTGTTTCATTGAGAACTAAAGAGAGCTTCAATTTTAACTATCAACTTATATTTTCGAGTTCATCTTTTGGTTGCTGAATTTTAAATCTGTCACTGGGTTGCTCTGTTTACTGGCTGTTGCTGGTTGTTGATGTTGTTATATGCTACTACTATTTTGCTGATCTTCCTCTTTCTTTTGCTTTCCATATCAGGTACACAACTGATACACTAACTATTGTAAGTTGAAACATGAAGCATGAATATATATATGAAGAGTTGAAGTTATAAATTTGATTTAGTTTTTTTTACTGGTTGTACTTAAGTCATTCTATATACTATTGTTATGAAAATTTCGGCCACTTTGTATAACTGGACAGTTTTTATAGTGATGTAGTCAATAATGTTCTATTATTTTAGCTTAGTTATTAGGTATTATATGTTCAAAGGCATATCAAATAGCATCAGGTGCAGTAGACCATTTTAAATACCATGACAGTCTAATTTCAGCATTCAATGGTTTAAATTTAGGATTAAAACTAGACCCTTAAGTTACTTCATTCCAACTAATTGATTTTTCTAAAACTTGCATGTAATTTGTTTAGAGATACCATCATCTTATATTCCTGCATGTGCAAAACTGTGAATATGTGTAGAAATAATTAACTAGGCCCAAATCGGAATAAGATAGCCCAGGTCATGTTGAATACTACATATGTTTGGACCTTGGCCCACGTTGGCAAACGGATTGCCCATATTGGATCTATTTTCTGATTTAACGAATTGTGTTCGAAACCTAACTATAACAACTCGTAAGCATGTAAATAATTAGGACATTTCTTTATTACTAGAGACGGAAAAATAGAAAAAATATAGTCACTTTAGGATCGTCCTTTTACAATAAATGAGACGAGTGTCGCCATATATAACGTAAATTGTGGGGCCCTCACATGTGTACATTTCAATACTTACACTTCAGGACGAGCCGTTTAGTGAATTTCATGGCCTTCCCGAAATAATAACGCGTTAGTCTCTTCAGGCGCACCTTTAATAATTTACTTTCTTAAACTTGGGTGCACATTTATGTGACTCAAATCCAAATCTCAACGGAATCGAAATGTGTCGATGACCACGGGTACATTGATTCTGACGTGGTTCGGGATACAATTCCATAACGCTGCAATTCTCTGTAAAATATTAATAATAATAATAATAAAAGTGGTTCAAAGTTACAATTTGCACATAGGTTCAACATGTATTAAAATCAGATAAATAAGCTAAATACTACAGTTGAGTGACCGAGCTAAAACCACGGAACTCGGGAATGCCTAACACCTTCTCCCGGGTTAAAAGAATTCCTTATCCGTATTTTTGGTACGCAGACTGTTAAATAGAGTCAAACCTTTCCTCGATTCGGGATTCAAACCCGTGTCATGGGACATCATAAATCTCTCAAGTGGCGACTCCACCTCTCAATAACGAATTTCGTTTCGATTGTCTTTGGAAAAAACTCCCTTTACCACGCCCTTCGCGGGGTGCGGTAACGCCAAAAGGAGGTGTGACAGCTCTGGCGACTCTACTGGGGAAAGGAACCCAGAACTTTTGGTTCAGGGATTAGAATTCGAGCTTGGTATATTTGTTGTATTTAACTTGTATATTATCTGATTTTGTTATATGTGTAGGCCTAATGAGCTAAATGCTTTACTGCTTTTGATATTATTTGAATTGTATATATAAATTGTGTCGAAGCCTTTCTCTTCTCACCTCTGAGGATGTGCTTACTGGCTGAGACTCCCTATTCTGTTAGTGTCATACCATGAAATAAGAAAGGGCTTGGAAAAGTTACACAGTCAGACGATCCTGCGGGTCCCCGGTACGTAGCCCCCTCCCCGACTCGGGTACACTGGCTAGAGCACATACCCAAGTTTTAACCTAGAATAACTTGACTCCATGCCGGATCCCTAGTAGGAACACTTATTTGCATCAAGTTGCATTTGACTTAGGGGACTCAACACAGGGGGTGGGTTCGTCTGGGACAGGCAACGTAAAATGAAAAAGACCATCCTGTTGCATCCTGTTTGTTTTACACATTTATTTGCTTCGGAATGCATGCTGACCGACTTTGAACATTAGGTAAAATGAAAAAAAGAGAGGAAAAATAGCGGTATAGAGAGATAACTACTTATTTTTCAGAAACTAATGTCCAAGTAGTGTCGAAACTCTGCCGGATTTTTGAAAACAAAAATTGTTTTTATTTGCCGAAAAAAGGGGAAGGTTTTATTTTAAAAGAGTTTGCCAATGAAAAAGAAAAAAAATGTTTGTTTTATTTGTCAAGAAAAAGAAAAATTAAAGAGTTTTATTTTAAATAGTTTGTTGAAAAAATACAAAAAAAAAAAAGATTTATTTCCGAAATAGTGTATTTGTCAATGAAAAAGAATCTTGTTTTTCAAATAGTTTATTTGCCAATAAAGAAAAAAAATGTGATTTGGTTTTTAAAAAATATTTTGTGTTTTAAAATGAAAAAAAAATAGTTCGATTTATTTACCAACGATTTGAAAGAAAAAAGAGAAATAGTCTTCAAAAAATAGTTCGTATTGCTTGGAAAAATGTTTTGTTTTCAAATATAGTTTGTTCTATTGGGCAGAACTATGCTGGTTTGATTCTCACCAGATGTGAGATACATAAGAAATCCTCATTGGGTCCAACCTCCCCTTTTGCAAAAATAATCAAAAATGTCAAATTCTAAATAAGTTGGGTGATGCCGGCCGTATCAAATATAGCCGAATGTTCCCGAAAGGGACGACGGAAGGCTAACTTTGCATGAATGACCGCTTTGGGTCAGGTTTTGATTTTTGACCCTCACAACCTTAAAATCTTCGTCCCCGAGGCGCTAAAAGACCGTGTTTGCAATACCAGGTTATTTATTTTAATTTACAGAACAAGAAAAAGAGTCTTGAATAAATTAGGTGATGTCGTTTGTCACAATAGCCGAATGTTCCCGAAAGAGACGCCGCAAGGCTGACTTTGCATAAACAGCCACTTTTGGGTCATTTTTTAGATTTTGGTCGGTTGACCCACACAACCTTAGAATCTTCGTCCCCGAGGCGCTGAAAGGCCGTGTTTGCAATATCGGGTTTTATTTTGAAAAAAAACAAGAAAAAAGAATCTTAAGTAAGTTGGGTAGTGCCGTTTTATCAAAAATACTCGAATGTTCCCGAAAGGGACACCGGAAGGCAGACTTTGCATAAACGACCACCTTTTGTCATTTTGAGGATTTTGGTCAGTTAGCTAACGCAACCTTAAAATCTTCGCCCCCGAGGTGCTTAAAGGTCGTGTGTGCAAAATCGGGTCTTTTATTTTAATTAAAAAAACAAGAAAAAGAGTCAGTGGGCATGTGAATGCCGTTTGGATTTTGGTCAAAATAAGCCAAGCCGGTTTTGGCAGTGTAGTAAACCGTTCTTTCCGAGATAGCCTTAGAGTATCTTTCAGTTGTCGAAAGGCTATTTTCGTAAAAGAACGGACAACTTTGTAAAATAATCCTTCCAGGCCTCAAAATTCAAGTGAAACTGAGAAGGGGCCACATTTGCAGAAATAGCCATTTGGTTAAAATTGGCAAATAGGGAAGGAATCTGCCAGTCTGTTTTTAATTCGTATTAGAGCATGTGGTGTTTTATTTTGGAGTATGTAGGTTATATTTTCGTCAAAATCTATTAGTAAGGTCAATTTTTAAAACTTTGTAATCAAGTTTGTTTTATTGTGAAAATTAAAAATTCCTAAAAAAAAATGTTTTATTGTTGTTTACCTTTTATCTGCCCGAACTACACACGGTATGATTCATGCGGGGTCATGATACGTAGGCAATCTCCATAAGATTCGACCACAACCAAAAAAGCAAAAAGAAATGAAAAAATGATTTAAAAAAAATTGTTAAGAATGGGGACCGACTGAAGCCATTCTAACATGATTTGTTTTGAATTATAGTGAAAGTTGAGGTGGTTGGTTGTGGTTTCTAAAATAGCTCTTCCCTGCAACGCAAAGTCAAAGGACAATGGCAGATAACCTCAGAACCGAGTAGGCTGGCGCCGATGACTAACAACAACTGGTTGAACGGAACCACAGATTGGTAGAAGAAGTAAAGATGCTGAGAAAACACGTGACGGACATGTATTGGGCATGGATGGCTGGGAAGGCAACCATACCGCCACCGCCTGGTTCCTCCGATGATATCCTTACCCGAACCTTGGTATCTCCTGACCATTCCTCCATATCTCATATTGAGGAGAAGCCTAAAGAAGATTTTGGGAAGTTATGGCAGATGGAGTGAGCAGGTTGTTTAGAATAATCTTCCTTTGGAAAGAAAAGATGTTGTTGAACCTTCTCAACTACAAGGTCCAGTGGTCGTCCTGGATAAACGCCTGCAGTCACTATATCAACCCCGTGGATATCCTTGTAATTCCCAGACCATTACGTCTCCCTACCAGACTCTTGAAGACATACTTCACTTGTCAAACACCCAGCTCCACAAAATGCCTATCCACTTCTAAGAGCGCACAAGAACCCCGCGGGTACAGGTTTCCGTCCGAACCAAAACTTCAAGAATAACCAGATGCGGAAGCAAAAGTCTTTTACCCAATTAGGAGAATCTTACACCAGTTTGTTCCACCAACTGAAGCAACTGGGACTGATGAGTCCGGTGGAAGATAAGTTTCCTAACCATCTTCCGAGAAACCTTGATCACTCGGTGAGTTGTGACTACTGTCCAGGAGCACCTGGGCACGACACAAAAAGGTGATGGAAATTGAAAACAACCATTCAAGGACTTATCGACACTTGTTGAATTGAAGTTCAGGCAGTAGAGGCGCCAAAACTTAACCAAAATCCATTGCCAACTCGCCGTGAGATCCACATGATCAAATTGTTACACGAGGGATGGGAACTTAACAAGCCCGACCATGATATTGGGACCATGTTCAAAAGAAAAACCAGTCAACAAAAGTCGATGGCTAAGAGGTCGTGCTTGGTAATTGGGAAGACTCTCCATTTCTTGATCAATCAGAGTGGAGTTTTTGGTGGCTTACTTTGTTATCATTCTGTTGTCCGGGTTATTTCAGGGTGTAACCCGAATATTGTCTTGTAACCCAAAACTTTCTATTTTTGTCCAGTCCTTTCGGTCATAGTATCTCATTTAATGTTGTCTAGGTTTGTCCTAATGGTTGTAACCCCATTATAGTTTGTTTGTTTTGTTGTTCGAGTTGTTGTTTCGTCAGTTAATGCAATGTCCTGTTTTCTATTATTTCTAGACATTTTCTTTTGTTTCACCTTTCCTCTTTATAGTCCTTTTCTGTCAACACTAGTGACATGACATGCAGTCATAATTTTGGCCTAATTTTTAAAAAGTTAATCGTAAAGCCATTGGAAGGTGATAGGGATATTTAAAGGAAATGAGAACGTTTTAAGATTATTTAGAAACCGAGTCATGTGAAACCGGGACAAGTAAAATAAAACCGTTAAAGGCAAGTTGGCCATGTTGACATGGGGGCCGTTCACGATAATGAAAATGAGAATGTTGCCCAACAGTGCTTTAAAAATATGGCAAATGTTAATCGTGTTGTTTGCACTTGGTATGTTTTGAAGATTGGAATGACGAAGATATTTTATTCTGCTATCCAAATATTTTATCCTTCGTTACCCCTCTTGAGCCTTATTTGTTTTTTTCATACCCCTCCTTCGGAATCAGTAGCAAAGATTAGGAACACAAACGTGGAAGATAAAGAAAAAGAAAAATAAAAGCAACAACAAAGAAAAAAAAGATAAGTGAAGAGAAAAAAAGGAAAAGTAGAACAATAAGGAATTGAGAACTATGTTTGACCTGATTCCTCAAGAGGATATGTAGGAGCTTCACAGCTCGGTCATAGTGTAACAAAAAAAAATTCAAAAATCCCGAAGCAAGAAACTGGGGCAAAGGTTGTGTTTGTTGTAAATAAATCTAGTTCCGAAGGTTGAAATTTTGAACCTAAATTGATGCGTTTTTAAGCCTTTAATACCCTTTCTTTCTAGCCTATCCAAAATCCCATATTACGGTCCAAAGAAAGACCTTTTGACCAATCTTCAAAAGAGGCCAAGTCAGGAAAATAAGAGAGTCTTACCAGAACATAATGCTCTGATTACCAGCAGAAAAGGCTCTGATCCCCAACAGAAAAGAAATATGAGAGAGTCTAGGCGGTAAAACCCCAATCCCCAGCGGAAAAGTAATACAAATGAGAGAGTCTTATCGGTGAAAACCTTCACGGACACCATAAGGCGATGAAAGCTGAGAGAAAAAAAACAAAATGAGAGAGGCTTGATAGTGAAAACCTTCAGGCACCACTAGTCAAATAAGGGTGAGAATCAGATGGGTAATCACCAAATAAAGATCTTGAAAGGTGATTGACAACGAAGGATATGCCATATGTGCATGTCATGACAATTAGAGTCAATATCCGCGTTTGATAGTTTTTTTTAGTTTCTCTTGTTAGAGAGTCCTTTCTTTCCTTTGTCTTTTATTCTGTTCCTTTTTATCTTTCTCCTTTCATCAAAAATTTCCCAGTAGAGTCTGTTTGGTCAAAACAAGTTAGAAATGACTTCAAAATTTGCCACCAACTTTCCAATTGTGCAAGAAGGAATCTGATTGGTACACCCAAGTGGTATAAGTTAGGAGGGAACAAGCACAAGGCCAGTGCCCAGAAGGATATTCCCCAACAAGAGGAAATTGACAAAGGGGTGGATCAATGTCAAGGAGGATACCTCCATAAAAAGCGAAGGTTTAGTGACCTCAGGGCCAAGGCCAGTGAGACTCAAAGGTTAGGGAAATGCTCGTTCCCTAGATATGCCACAAAAGCACGGGGGATATCCACAGTAGAAAAAGTATTTCCAGTGACAAGGATGAACGAAGAAAATGGTTCATCAATAAAACATGCAAGATCCTCAAGCAGGGTCACTGTCATAGGAATTTGGGTGGTCAAGATTCCAGTGGAAAACAATGGTGAAAGGCTTGTGCACAAAGAGTCGTCAAGAAGGGCAGGGAAGCAAGAAAGGGAAAAAACTATCCCCCGCAGGAATATCATCCCCAGCAAATAATAACATCCCCGACAAGTTTTAACAATGAAATGTAGAGTAGGGAAAGAGGAGGAGAACCATCCCCAGCAGGAGCATCGCAACCAACCACCGCGTTCTAAACTAACAGATTTTCTTTGATTTAAAGCAGGAAAAAGGAAATGGCATTGATGGAAAGGTATGCCACATGGAAGATTATCAAACTGGGGCAGAAAATTTTCCTTTCGTTTGGAAAATTTTCTAGAAGACACGTATCCACTTGAAAAAATAAAAGATAACATCAGTCTTGAGGGAAGTGGTCTTTGAACCAGTATTATCCCAGCGGTTCTAAAAGAAAGAAAATAACAAGTTTCAATGAAAGGAGTTGTATCCCTAGCGGACAGAACAAAGGGACGAAATTGGTGTTCAGAAAGAGCAAAAGTCAGTGCCATCCCCAGCAGCTTTCGGAAGAATGAAGCACCAGTTTTGAAGGAAGGAAAATTCCCCAGCAGCGCTATCCTTAATAGCGTTATCCCCAACTGATAATACTTTTATCCCGAGTAGTGATGAGAGAAAATTTGAAGAAAGCAGTGTTGAAAAAAAAATGGGAAGAAAGGAGATTCCCCCAGCATTTTTATCCCCAGCAGGTAAATAATTAATTCCCCAGCAGTTGAGGGAAGCAGTTCTCGAAGAAGGATAATTCAAGGAAATGGTTGCAAAGAGGAACAATGGCAACACGAGTACTTTTTTCTAAGTTGTTAAAATCGGGAGCCCGCTCGTAGAACGGAGGCATTACTTTTGTTAAATTGTTGAAGTCGGGAGCCCCCCATAAAACAGAGGCGTTACCTTTTTATTTTATTTAAGTCAGGTACCCATTTGAGGAAGAAAGAAGATAACACAAAGTGTTAAGGGAAGGAGGAAATCATCCCCAGCAAGAAGGTCACAACCGACTATCATTTTTCAAAACTGACAAAAATTTTCTTTGTATGTAACAGGAACAAAGCAGTGAATAGTTTCTCCTAAGATTAAAGAATTTTAGTGTGATAAATTGTTTCTCCTAAGATGAAAGAATCTTAGTCTGATGAATTGTTTCTCCTAAGATGAAAGAATCTTAGTCTGATGAATTGTTTCTCCTAAGATGAAAAATCTTAGTCTGATGAATTTTTTTTCAAGTTAGTAAGAAGTCAGTTAGAAAGACTTAGAAAGATAACAAAAGGGGAAAGCAAGAATTGGAAAAAGTAAAAGCAATAGTTGGATATTTACAAATAATTTAATAGGAAGTGAAAAAACAACAAGTAGAAGGTTTCAGATAAAACAACAAGAAGAAGGAAGCAACATTTGGAAGGTTTCAAGTAAAACATCACAAAAATGGACCTAATCTGATGAATTATCTCCTAGCGTCAAAATATTAGTCTGATGAATCTTTCTCCTAAGATATCAAAATCTCAGTCTGATAAATCTTTCTCCTGAGATCACATAAAAATGGACCTAGTCTTATGAATTATCTCCTAGCGTCAAAATCTTAATCTAATGAATCTTTCTCGTAAAATAACAAATTCTCAGTCTCATGAATCTTTCTCTTGAAATCACATAAAAATAGACCCAGCTTGAGGAATTATCTCCTAGCATCAAAATCTTAGTCTGATGAATCTTTCTCTTAAGATATCAAAATCTCAGTCTGATGATTTTTTCTCTTGAGATCACATAAATTTAGACCTAGTCTGATGAATTATCTCCTAGCGTCAAAATCTTAGTCTAACGAATCTTTCTCCTAAGATATCAAAATCTCAGTCTGACGAATCTTTCTCCTAAGATCGCATAAATTTAGACCTAGTCTAATGAATTATCTCCTAGCATCAAAATCTCAGTCTCACGAATCTTTCTCCTGAGATCGCATAAATTTAGACCTAGTCTGATGAATTATCTCCTAGCGTCAAAATCTCAGTCTGATGAATCTTTCTCTAGAGATCACATAAATTTAGACCTAGTCTGATGAATTATCTCCTACCGTCAAAATCTTAGTCAGATGAATTTTTCTCCTAAGATGGTAATCATTCAGTCGTTTAAATTCAAATTTCGAAGTCGGGGGCCCGCCCGTATAACGGAGGTATACATTTCAATATTTACATTTTAAGATGTCAAAATCTCAGTCTGATGAATCTTTCTCCTGAGATCACATAAATTTGGACCTAGTCTGAGGAATTATCTCCTAG
>MU778991.1:25168-55714 GCA_026770625.1 Nicotiana glauca
TTAGTCTGATGAATCTTTCTCCTAAGATATCAAAATCTCAGTCTGATGAATCTTTCTCCGAAGATCACATAAATCTGGACCTAGTCTGAGGAATTATCTCCTAGCGTCAAAATCTTAGTCTGATGAATTTTTCTCCTAAGATATCAAAATCTCAGTCTGATGAATCTTTCTCCTGAGATCATATAAAAATGGACCTAGTCTGATGAATTATCTCCTAGCGTCAAAATCTTAGTCTGATGTATCTTCTCCTAAGATATCAAAATCTCAGTCTAACAAATCTTTATCTTGAGATCATAAAATTTAGACCTAGTCCGATGAATTATCTCTTAGCGTCAAAATCTTAGTCAGATGAATTTTTCTCCCAAGGTGGTAATCATTTAGTCTCTCAAAATTCAAATTTCGAAGGCGGTTGTCCGCCCGTATAAAGGAGGAATACATTTCAGTCTTTACATTTTAGTCTTTTACATTTCAAGTCTTGAAGTCAGTAGCCCGCCAGGAGAGCGAAAGGCACAAAAAAATCCCCAGCATAAATTCAAGTTCAGTACTCGGAAGAAAGTAGTTCAAGCTTCAAGGAAAAATAATTCGAAGCTCAAAAGAAGGAAATAAATAGTTCAAGTTCGGCAATCAAGAGAGGCATGCGAGTCAACTCAGAAACATCAGAGGAAGCTAGCCAACAAGAAAGCAAGGCGAGAAGAGCAAGCCTGAAGATCTAGATAAGATTTTGTAATTCATAGACTAGTTTAGTCTAGCTTCTTATTTTTTGTTTAGCATGGTGTAATAAGGAGACGGTAAGCAGTGGTAGCAATATGCAACAACGGTAACAACAAAATCACAGTTCCATGGTAGTCCCAGCTACCAAAACTTCCTGAACTACATTGACCTGATTCCCTTTTAGCCAGGGATATGTAGGAGACCTTTTGAAGTAGAGGTTCAGTCAAATCTTTCAAAAAATGCTTCACACGGACTACTCAAACGGGCAAAAATTGCTCGTATCCGCTCACTTATCTTTGCATGAAAACTCTTCCTGTTTCTGGGCAAAGAGGGGCAGCTGTGAGCACGTGATTTTTGCCTCACATGAATTACTCCCAAAAAATTCAAAATAAAATAATTTTTCTTTGTGTGCAATTTTTGAGATTTTTCGCGGAATTTTTGGATAATTATTTGTATTTTTCTGTGCATGTTTATTTGTTTAAATTAATATAAAATACAAAATGTCACATTTGCTTCTAAGATTCAATTCGACATTTAGGAGTAATTAAGTTTGCTTTACAAAAATAGAAAATCACAAAAAAATATGTACTTTTACATTTTTAGCATTTAATATCCAAATTATGTGATTTTATTTTAATTGATGTTTAATTTTGTGTGATAATTATTATTAGGAGTTGATTAATATTTTAAATTAATTTTTGTTTTATTGATTTAATTTAGGATCGTTAACTTTAATTTTGGAGCAAATAAACAAAAAGAGAACAAAAAATAGAAGAAAATTCGGATTGGGCCATCTTTTAAATTAAACAAACTAGGCCCAACACACCCTTTACCCAACCCAAAACCCCCTTAGCCCAATCCGCCCCCCATCTAACCAAACCCCCCCTCTCATTTTTTTTCATTACAACACCCTAACACAAAAACCCTAAACACATCCGCCCCCCCCCCTTCATCTTCCTCAACCCACCCCTATCTCCTTTAAACCTACAAACCTCCAAGCTCCACATCCATGGCTGCCCCCTTCCGTCTTCATCACTTAAACGACCACTGGCCAGCCCTCACGACCACCAGCCCCCATGACCAACCTCGTCTCCAGCCTCAAGTCCAAACGACCCTCCACAGCTATGAACAACTCACCAAACAACCTCACGACCAACTAATGTAGCGTCGCCGTCACCATACTCATCATGACCCACCAGCAACCGTCCAACCATCACACCCTTAACCACCAGCAACACAAAACGCGCACATGCACACACGAAGTAAAAACTGGAAACGAAAAAGCAAGGTTCAGTCTCTTGGGGTCGTTTGAAGTCAGTGTTCGAATGGTTTGCGGTTCAATTCGGATTTTCGGGCAGATTTGAGTTCGTCGAAAGTGGCGAGGCAGTCCGGTCAGTTTCAACGAGGTTGTCCGCTTGATATTTCTGGGCAGACTCGTGGTTCCAATCGGTGTAGCGGGCCAATTTGCTGTTTTGAATTAATTCATTGCTGAAATTAGCACAATCAGATCCGCTTGTACTTTTCTTGATCATCTTATATAATATTAAAGGGAGCTCTTTCAGGTTCAGTTTCGTCCCTGTTATTATTTATGCTTATAGAATTGTTCTCTTCTTGTTAAGTTTTAAAGAGATAGATTTTAGATTTCTTATCAACAAGTTTGGATGTTTGGGCTAGCTCAAATGTTGTTTTTTAATTTTAGGAAACTAGGCGCATAATATTTTGTTGTATTATGATGAAAAGAGGTAGAGATGAAACTAGGCGCTTACAGAACTCTTGGTGTTCCATGTCTGATCGGTTCTTTGCCACTAGTATTTTGTGTAGTTACTTTATTTGATGTTTTCCTTGTCTTTATTTGTGTGGATAGTTTTGATATATTTTTTGAAATGGGTCATGAGGTTTGAGTTTAGATTAATTAAAAGAACTTAGGCGTGAATGGGATCCTCCTTTTAATTAGTTCTCTTATGTTCATTATATTTTAATTACCGTAGATGAAAAAGTGAGATTGGCCTTCTTAATTTTCTCATTCTGCTCTCATCTCGTTACAATAGCTTGAAGAGTGCTTGGCATGAATTGTGATTTTATTTATTCTATTTTCAACTAGCATATATTAGCTTCCATTAGGTATCTTTAATTAGTTTATCTATTTTGTGATGTATGTGACCTTTGTTCTTGAATGAATATTTTAATTTGTTGGATTGTTTAAGTTGGCAAGTTATTGGTTAGTATCAGAATCTTTAATGTGTCTGTTGGACGAATGGTTTGAAGTTTGAAGGGGTCAGATTAGGTAGCCTAGCCTAATAATATCAATTTTAGGAATAATGGGTTGCTGGTTAATTAAAGGTTGCTGATTGGAGACATTTCTAAGTGGAATTAAAAGGTTAATAGACAAAGGTTAGTGGGGAATACCTTTTTGATTTTAAGGGTTAAAGAATAGACTAATTAATTATCCACTAAGGCTTAAAATCATGAGAAAGAAAGCTTATAAGATTGAAGAGAGTTCGGACGGGGGGGGGGNTCTTTTCGGTAGAAAATCAGTGTTATAAATAAGAAAGTTTTAGGTGTCAGTTTGTTCAACGAATACTGTTTCATTGAGAACTAAAGAGAACTTCAATTATAACTATCAACTTATATTTTCGAGTTCATCTTTTGGTTGCTGAATTTTAAATCTGTCACTAGGTTGCTTTGTTTACTGGCTGTTGCTGGTTGTTGCTGTTGTTATATGATACTGCTATTTTGCTTATCTTCCGCTTCCTTTTGCTTTCCATATCAGGTACACAACTGATACACTGGCTATTGTAAGTTGAAACATGAAGCATGAATATATATAGGAAGAGTTGAAGTTATAAATTTGATTTAATTTTTTTTACTGGTTGTACTTAAGTCATTCTATATACTATTGTTATGAAAATTTCAGCCACTTTGTATAGCTGGACAGCTTTTATAGTGATGTAGTCGATAATGTTCTATTATTTTAGCTTAGTCATTAGGTAGTATATGTTCAAAGGCATGTCAAATAGAATCAGGTCCAGTAGACCATTTTAAATACCATGACAATCTAAATTCAGCATTAAATGATTTAAATTTATTATTAAAACTAGACCCTTAAGTTACTTCATTCCAACTAATTTCTTTTTCTAAAACTTGCATGTAGATTGTTTACACCATCATCTTATATTCCTGCATGAGCAAAACTGTGAATATGTGTAGAAATAATTAACTAGGCCCAATTCGGAATAAGATGGCCTAGGTCATGATGAATACTGCATATGTTTGGACATGAGCCCACGTTGGCAAACAGATTGCCCATACTGGATCTATTTTCTAATTTAACGAATTGTGTTTGAAACCTGACTATAACAACTCGTAAGCATGCAATTAATTAGGACCTTTCTTTATTACTAGAGACAGAAAAATAAAAAAATGTAGTCACTTTAGGATCGTCCTTTAAAAATAAATGGGACGAGCCTCGCCAAATATAACGTAAATTGCGGGGCCCTCACATGAGTACATTTCAATACTTGGACTTCGGGACGAGCGGTTTAGTGAATTTCATGGCCTTCCCGAAATAATAACGCGTTAGTCTCTTTAGGCGCGCCTTTAATAATTTACTTTCTTAAAATTGGGTGCACATTTATGTGACTCAAATCCAAATCTCAACGGAATCGAAATGTTTCGACGACCACGGGTACATTGATTGTGACGTGGTTCGAGATACATTTCCATAACGTTGCAATTCTCTGTAAAATAATAATATTAATAATAAAAGCGGTTCAATGTTACAATTTGCACATAGATTCAACATGTATTAAAATCAGATAAATAAGCTAAATACAACAGTTGAGCAACCGTGCTAAAACCACGGAACTCGAAAATGCCTAACACCTTCTCCCGGATTAACAAAATTCCTTATCCGAATTTCTGGTATGTAGACTGTTAAATAGAGTCAAACCTTTCCATGATTCAGGATTTAAACCGGTGACTTGGGATACCATAAATCTCTGAAGTGGCGACTCCAACTCTTAATAACGAATTCCATTTCGATTGTCCTTTAATTGGAAAAAACTCCCTTTACCACGCCCATCGTGGGGTGTGGTAGCGCCAAAAGGAGGTATGACAACTATCGACTTACATTTTTCGATGGCAAAAAACTATGAATATGTGTGGAGGAATAAATTAACTAGGCCCATTATTGGAGTAAGATGGCCTAGGTCTCGTATAATACTGCATGCGTCGGACCTGGGCCCTTGATTTGCAAACGGACTACCCATATGCACGCTTATATTATGATTTAACAAACTGTGTTCGGAACCCGACTTTAACAATTCTTGAGCATGTAAATTAATTAGGATTTTTTTTTCTTTCATTTTTAGAGACGAACTTAATAAAAAATGTAGTCGCTTTAGGACCGGCCTGTAAATAAAATAGTGAGACGAGCCTCGTCAAATAAAACACACAAATCGCGGGGCCCTCTTGGCGTCTATATTAAAATATTTAGGTTTTCGGTACGGTCTGTTTAGCGAATTTCATGGCTCTCCCCAAAATACAAATACCCTAGTCTCTTTAGGCGCGTCTTTAATAATTTTACCTTCTTAATCTCGGGTGCATATTTATGTGACCCAAATCCAAATCTCAACGGAGTCGAAATATGTCAATAACCACGGGTACATTGGTGTAACGTGGTTTGAGATATGTTTTCATGATGTTACAATTCTTATAAAATAACAAGTATTAAAAGCGGTTAAAAGTTAAAAGCACATAGGTAAAAACATGTATTAAAATCAGATATCAAGCCATTTATAACAGTTTAAGAGACCGTGCTAGAACCACGGGATCCGGGGGTGCCTAACACCTTCCCTCGGGTCAACAAAATTCCTTACTTAGAAATTCTGGTTCGCAGACTTCATCTGGAATGTCGAAAATTTCCTCGATTTGGGATTCAAGATAAACCGGTGACTTGGGACACCAAAAGCCAAACCTTTCCCAAGTGGCGACTCTGAAATTGAATAAATAATCCCATTTCGAATAATGTCACTTTAAATGGAAAAACTCCCCTCACACATTCATCCACCGGGGTGGGTGCGTCAAACGAAAGTGTGACAACCTTGAGAGTTAAAGATAAAGAAAATCGAAAAAGGACAACTTACTATAAGGAAAAAGGAAAAGAGACTTATCTGAGTGGAACAACTGGTGCCACTGAGCATGACATGCATTTTGGGCTAACCAGCCCTGTCCGTCCAGCTGACCAACTTTCAATTGCCATACTTTGTTGCCCCTGAATTCCATAACCTAATTTCTTCACCCAAACCCTAGCCTTGTTTATCCTGTGGTGCCTTGAAAGGTTTTCACCCACAGACCTCTCTCATTTGTTCATCTCTCAACTCACTCTTGCCTTAAGGTGCCCATGAGGGTTTCACCAATTAGACTCTCTCATTTTTCATTTTTCTCGGCTCTCGTCGCCTTACGGTGCCCGTGAGAGTTTTCACCAATTAGACTCTCTCATTTTTCATTTCTCTCAGCTCTCATCGCCTTACCGTGCCCGTGAGGGTTTTCACCAATAAGACTCTCTCATTCTTCATTACTTTCCTAATCGGACTAGAGTGTTGCCCCTGAAATGAATCACCTCTTCTTGCTCAACTTGGCATCTCTCGAAGATTGATCAGAAGGTATTTCTTTGGACTGTAATATGGGCTTTTGAATAGGGTTATAAAGAAAGGGTATTAAAGGCTCAAAACAATTCAAATGGGTTTAAAATTACAACTTCAAAATCAGATTTCTTACAACAACCGCAACTTCTGCCCCAGTTCCTTGCTTGGGGACTTTTGAATTTTTACTTTGATGGGACCGAATCGTGAGGCTGCATACGTATCCTTAAAAGGAATCAGGTCAAACGTAGTTCATTTCATAGGAACTACTTTGTTGTTCTGATTTTTCTTTTCTTTTTCTCTTCTTTTCCTTTATTTCTTCCTTTTCTCTTTTTGTTGTTTTGTTGTTTTTTCTTTTTCTCTTTCTTCTCTTTTCTTATCTTTTTTCCTTTTCTTCTTCTTTTCCTTCTCTCTCTTTTCATTCTTTTTCTTCTCTCTTTTTCCTTTACTTATCTTTCACGCTTGTTTCTAATCCCAAATGAGGGGTATGAAAGGAAACAAATAAGTCTCAAAGGAGTAACGAAGGATAAAGTGTTTAGATAGCAGAACAAAATGCTTTCGTCATTCCAATCTCCAAAAAATGCCGAGTGCAAACTATACAATTAAACAAACCAAGGAAAACATTTGTAACATCTTTTGATTGTACCAGACTTGATAACCATATCCTTTGCCTTCTACACCTATTGAATACAAAGCACCACTGGACAACACTCTCACTCTCCTTACCACGAATGACCCTTGTCAATTTGGGGCAAACCTGTCATTAGCTTCAAACTGATGCAGCATGATGTATTTCAATAGTGTCGCTTTATGTTCTTTCTGCCCCAGTTTCACACAATTCAGTCTCAAAATGATCTCAAAGTGCCCAAATCTGTTCTTATTTCCCTCTAGTGCCCCTGTCATCTTCAAAATTGTTTCAACGCTTCATGACTAACTTTTTGAGCCTAGGCTGAGAATTACGCATGCATGTCATGTCACTAGAGCCAATAGGAAAAGAACTATGGAAGAAAATAGAACTAAGCAAAAGAAAATGACTAGAAATAACAGAAAACAAGAAATTATATCAAACAGACGTTGAAATGGTTCAAACAACATGAAAAGCAAACTAGACTGGGGTTACAAACTTTAAACAAACATAGACAACACTAAATGAGCTATTACGACTAAACAAACCAGGCAAAATGAAAGGATAGAAGGGTTTGAGTAACAAGACAATATCCGGATTAAAACCCTGAAATAACCTGGACAACAGAAATGACAACAAAATAAACCACCAAAACTCAACTCCAGCTGACCAAGAAATGGAGCACAACATCTTAGTCACTGCGTTTTGCGTCAATATTTCCAAAACCATTATCAAATTTAATCAACAAGTTCCCAAGAGGATTCACATGCTCTCTGCCACTGTCATTGACCACAACTACCCCTTCTTGAATCATTTTTTCTATTTCCCCTTTTAAAGCACGATAATCATCAATGCTATGCCCCTGGACATTAGAGTGTTACACACATCGAACAACAGGATCAAAGCCTTTCGCATATGGGTCTGGAGTATAGACGAGGAGCGACTCAATCAGGACAGAATGCTTTAACTTTTCAAACAAACTTGTGTCGGATTCTTTGATGGGCGTAAACCTATATTTTGCCTTTTTTCCTTCTATGCCTCAATTTTCTAGGATTGTTGGATGCTTGAAAATGCTGTGAAGCACACGAGAATTTTGGGATGCTAGTGCTTACCCTAGGGAGTGACCCGGTGGTTGGACAGATGGTCGGATGTTGTTCGACGGATAATACTAGGGTGGCTTATATGGAGTTTGGGGATGTTCATGGGGTCAGTATTGAGGCTAAAAGTGTTTAGGAAGAACGACCACCGAACCTTATCATCGGCGGGGCTCAACAACACCTTTTCTATCAATGGGAGGGCTATCCCGAGCAACTTGTTCATTCCATCTGAGCTAAAAATCCTTAAAACTTTCCTTGTGTTTCTTTTCCATCCGAGATTGGGAAGAGTGGTCTGGGACAATGTCTATATTGCACTGAAAGTGTTGTACGAAATCTTGAGCCATGTCGCCCAATGTCTGCCACTTCCCGATATCTTGACGATTATGCCAGTCCAAAGCTGCCTCAGTCAAGCTCTTACTGAAATATGCCATCAACAAGTCATCTTTCTCTCCAACACTTCTCATTTCACTGCAATAGACCCTCAGATGGGCTACTGGATCTCCACCCCCATCATACAAGTTAAACTATGGCACTTTAAACCCCACAATCAGGCGAACGTCACGGAACACACACAATTCTTTGTAGGACATGCTAACCTGGTCTCCTGTCCCTTGTGTTGATACCCAATTTTCCCTACCTATTTTTATACTCAAAATAGCATGTACATGCATATATAAGTATGCCCAAGAATTTTGACATTTTTTCTAATTTTTGAAGCTTTTTAAAATCATTTTATTATTTGTTTTGGCAGTACAAAATGCAATAATTATTCCCAAAACAATTATTTTGGTGAGTAATTTATTTCCATCCTCATATTTACGTCACAATATAATTAAGGTGATTTTTGTACATTTTTTTACAAATTTATTTGGTATTTTAAAAGCTAAATTGCATACAATTGTAACTATAGCCTATCTTATGATTAATAAATATTTTTATAAACATAAAATTGGTCCCTATATTTTTAAATTAATAGTTATACATTATGAATCTGTGCAGTGCTTTTAATTTGCTTTTAAAATCGTTTTTACTATTTTTTATAAAATAAAAAGGGAAAACTGGCTATTTAACATTTAGCCTCATTTCATTACAATCATAGCCTATTCATATTTCAATTTTAACCCTCAATGTAACCAATCCTAACCCTCAATTGGACCAGCCCAATTTTGTTTTAACCCGGCCTCGATCTTGGAAGTTGGTTTATCTCATATTATAATGTCGTGAGTCTGGATTAGGCTGATTAGATGTAGATGTAATCATTTATGTATTCTTATTCTTTCCTCTAATTTATTTGGTCTGTAATAAATTTTGTAATAACAACTGGGGTGTATAGTGAAATGGATGGGATTGAATACGTGCGAAGGGGTAGATACCATGTTTTAGGGATTGTTACTTTCAAAATTCATCATCTCATGTAGATACCATGTTTTAGGGATATTTACTTTCAAAATTCAGCGTCTCATGTAGATACCATGATTTAGGGATATTTACTTTCAGAAATTCGGCATCTCATGTGGATACCATATTTTAGGAATTGTTACTTTCAAAAATTCGTCATCTAATGTAAATCCCATATTTGTAGGACTTACCACGTTCAAACCTCTGCATCCCACATAGATACCATGCTCATAGGTTTTTTGCACATCATATAAATACCATGCCCATAAAATCACCGCTGAAACTATGGATATCTTATAGATAATGTGCCTAGAGGACTTCCTGCATTTTGCATATACATCTGTCACTAGGTAAATCTTCTTATAGGAGTTAAAATAACCAATTGCATATAGATGACCTTCCCATAGGATCTCTTCATGACAATAATAGCGATATAATCAGTGACGCCTAGAGATCATACCTATATGAGCTGTCAACTAAATATGAATCGCCCATTCACTCCTAAGTTTAAAATTAGTGGTAATTTTATTAACACTCGCAAACCTTACAACCAACAATGTATTTTTTTTGCAATTAGTTTATTCCTCCATTAATACATATCATGCCTATAGTTCTCGTTTAACACATGGGAAAATAGTTAAGTAATTAATCAACTATGTCACCTTTTCGACAATTACATCTAAGAAGGACTAATTTGGACTCCCTATCTGGAAAATATGTGGTAAATTAACCTATCTTATGCCTTAATTTAATTTAGACTATATCAGTATATGTAAGACATGCTAAACAACATGTTTCTTAAAATGAGGAGGCATGTTTGAGCCTTTAATCTGCTATGTGTTTCCCATAACTACATTATGTATTTTGTTTGTCTCCTTAGACTTTATCCTTTTAAACTCTAAAAAAGAGCTCCCGAACTCCTTCCCATTTCATGATTAGTGGTCCCAACTGCCTCCGAGACTGATAGGTGGGGCAGGTAGTAGCATGCAATAAGTAACGAGACCATTCCGTGATTTAGTACCTTAACGGGGTGGGTAAGGGTAAACATGGATATGATGATCATGTGATAACACCACGTGTATAAATGGTTAATAGGTGTTGCGTGGGGTGATTCATGTTATTGATAAACCTAGGACCCCCTCCTTCTTTATGTGTTTACTTCTTTCTTTTTTTAGAATTTTTAAAACTGTCAGTTTTCAGTTTTTTAAACCTCGTCTTTTACTTTAATCATTTAAAATCTCTTTCAGTTATTTAATTTTCAGTCATGTTTCTTTTCCAAATTTTTGCCCCATTTCGTTCTCTTGTTTTATTATTTGTACCAACTATTTGACCTCCATTTTTTTCACTTGTGTATTCTTTAGATAATTATGGAATCCCATATTCCCAAACTTCAGCATGTTTGACCTTTACACTTTTCTTTGTTTGCAATCATTACGTGAAAGTTGTCTTGTATGTTTATTTGTTGTATACATTTACAGTCATAACATAGCATGGTCGGGAACCACACTAGTGGATCTTGAGGGGTGCCTAACACCTTCCCCTCGAGATAATTTCTAGCCCCTTTCCAAACTCTGGTTTTCCAACTCAAAACCCTTAGTGTCCTAATGCACTTAATCATTAGGTGGTGAATTTTCAAATCCAAAATCCAATTCCCAAACGGGAATAGAGTTGTCTTCCCAAATGTCGTTAACCCCATTTCGCGAGGAAAAGGGGGCGTCAACAACATGGCGACTCTGCTGGGGATATCTTTAGTCTTTTACCATTTCATGTTATTTGTGACTTTACTACTTCTTTACTACTTTATTTAATGTTTTTATTCGAAACTGGCTTGGCTTTTTCGGTTTCTTTTTCTTTAATGCTTTCTTTTACTGCTTCCCTTCAATATTGTTGAAATTTTTGAGCAATTATTGTAATCATTATGAACGTGAAAATACGT
Organism: Nicotiana glauca; assembly: GCA_026770625.1. Classification (NCBI taxonomy): domain Eukaryota; kingdom Viridiplantae; phylum Streptophyta; class Magnoliopsida; order Solanales; family Solanaceae; genus Nicotiana; species Nicotiana glauca. Next base: position 36,578 of record MU778991.1, read on the forward strand.
GATAGTTTGTATCATTTTTGTAACTGCATCTTCAACATCATATTCCACTCGTACCAAATTAGTATCATAGCAACGCTTATAATGAGTTGTTGCGCTCTTCCGATATTATTACCCCCTAAATTTGGCAAAGGCATATTTGCAGTAAAACTAGTTGATCAGCGGTGCAGTCGACGGTTCCGTGCCTTTCCCTTTTGAGTTGTCCGCTCAAGGGTACCTGTCCAATACCCTTTAGAAACCTTATTCTATTTAACTGTGCATGCATCATGGTCAAACCTAGCCGAGTCAGTTATGTTATCCGTATAATGACTCTTTAAGATAGCCTTGTCCAAAGTCCATCGGGTTTCCTTGAAATGCAAATGAACACCACCACGTTATGTGCATTTAGTTGAAGAACTAAATGCTTTAATGCTAATTATTGGTTCAAATAGTCGAGTCCGGCGGAGGAAAATGTCTAACCCTTTTGTTTTACAGGAAATGAATGACAAAGTTCCCCACTTCGGTATGGTCAAATTACCCTCACTCTCGCTTACTTAGTGGAGGAATCTCCCATCAAGTGACCAAATCAATGAATGGAAAGAGAGGGTCACAAAGGCTAGAAAAAGCTAGAGTATGTGGAATACAGTCTGCTAGAATTGGAAGAAAGAGAGTCGCCGACTGCCAAAACGCTAAGGGGAAATAAAGGAGGACATTTGGATAGGACTTATCTGCTGTTGTGGCTATGTGAGCTAGTGAAGCTGTTCGATGAAGCTAAAGATGCCGAATTAGGGGAAGGTCCTTCTGTGATCAAGTAGTTATCAGTCTTTTTCTTTTCACTTTAAAATGTAATGAGGCCAATGGCCATTACTGACATTTTACTTTATGCAATTTTAGTATCGTTTTGGGATTCGTCTTAATTTTATCAATAAAATGAGGCATTTAGCATTATAAGCTCTCCAAATCAACTTGTCGCTAAGCCTACCTTGGGCACAACGAGGCACCCAACTTAGGACACGAGTTATATTCTTATACTATGTGTTTAAATATTGTAAAATTTTCTCAGAATTCGTACTAACTTATACCTTTTTTGTTTTTATTTTGTTTTATCCCCCCCCAAAGGTTAGTTCGTGCACTCAGCATCATCATCCTACTCCACAAGATCTAAGGTCTCTCTACCTCCTCCTCCTCCAAGTCCTATTAGAAACAAGAACAAAGAATAAATTGAAGACTTGAACAACATCAGGAAGGAGAACTTGGTTGAAAAGGTAGAGGTTCCTCAGGGTATTCAGGATTCCAAAGAAAGTGCTGCCTAGCTCGAACAGAAGTCACTGAAATTTCAAGAAGAACTGGACCAAGTTCCGAACTTGGAAAACTTGTCATTCTCTCTCACTATCCCAGACGTCAACTTTCCTAATGCTCAAAATCCTATACCCTCACAGAACGTCCCGAAACCACAGAAACAACCCGGTCCCCATCAAAATTGCTATGCCTGTCACATTTCCAACGACACCCTGTTCCTCATTCCTGAACCGCTAAATGATCTTCCCCACCACACTCCCATCTATGTGGAAACCATGCCATAATACACTCAACCCATTTCAAACATACCGGAGTCTTGTGGCAAAGACTCACTCATCAAGAATCTGGCCGCAAAGCTCAAAACATTGACTAGCCGGGTCCAGGGTGTTGAAGGAAACAAAGGTATTGATGGGTTGAATTATGAGGAACTTTGCAGTCAGCCAGACGTCGAACTTCCCGATGGGTACAAAACTCCTATGTTTGAGATGTTTGATGGCTCTAGGGATCCTAGAGTACATTTGAGGACATATTGCGATAAGCTGGTAGGAGTCGGAAGGGATGAAAAGATTCGCATGAAGCTCTTCATGAGAAGTTTGAAAGGTGATGCGCTATCTTGGTACATTGGCCAAGATCCCAGGAAGTGGACAAAATGGGTAGAAATGGCATTGTATTTCATGGACAGATTTAGATTCAATACAAAAAAATGCGCCAGATGTCTTCTATATCCAGAATTTGAAGAAGAAACCTACAAAGACATTCCGCGAGTATGCTACTTGTTGGAAATCTGAGGCTGCCAGGGCAAGTCTGGCCTTGGAAGAAGAATAGATGAACAGGTTTTTTGTCCGAGCTCAAGATCTACAGTATTATGTGAGGTTGATGCTGTTAGAGGGCCATAAATTCTCCGACATCATAAAGCTAGGAGAAAGGAACGAGGAAGGCATTAAAAGCGGTATGGTTACTAATTTTGAGTCACTACAAGCTACCAACAAAGCCCTACAGTCTGGTGGCACGTCCAAGAAAAGAGACGTAAGTGCCGTGATGGTTGCACAGAGAATGAAATCCCCAGTAAAATACCAAGCTTACCCGGCAACTCCTCTCACATATCAACCTATCCCTAATTACCAAGAACCTCCGTCATCCTACCAAATTCAATCACCTACTTACCAATCATCTCCACCCCCACATATCAACCTACCACACCAAGATATTCCCAACCCGCACCCATCTACCAAGCCTACAATGCTCAGCCTTCTCACTACCAATCACCTCCCGCCCGCCAAAACTTCCCCAGGCCACGCACTAACTTCGACCGTAGACCTCTCAAGAAATACACCACCATCGCCGAACCAATCGACTAGCTATATGAAAGACTCAAAGCTACCGGTTACATCACCCCAATCCCTGCCATAACTCCAGAAAATCCTTCCCAATTGGTCAATCCAAACAAAACCTATGCATACCATTTCGGCATGACAAGGCATACTATTGATGAATGCCGATCTTTGAAGGATAAAATCCAGGGTCTAATTGACAACCAAATCATTGTGGCAAAGGAGCCTGCTCCTAATGTTCGCAACAATCCCTTGCCTGATCATAAGGGTGGGGGTGTGCACATGATCGAGGTTGAAGATGATTGGGACCCCAAAGGGTCGATTGGGTTAATTGCTGAAGGTGACAAGCCCAAGAAGCCAACAGTCACACTGAATCCAATTGTAATCCAAATCCAGCCCTCTAGGGATGCTGAAGTAAACATGTCCTTGCCTCTCGAGCTTGAAACACCGTCATCCGCAAAGACCACAGTGTCAATTGAGGTAGAGTTTGGGTCTCCTGTACCATTTGAAGTTGATGTGTTACCTCCCAAAACAAGGGTGCCCACTCCTATAGCAATGTTAGCCATAACACCGTTCCGTACACAGGACATTCCTTGGGATTACACTACCGAAGCGAGACGGAAGGGGAAAACTAGGTCTGGAGAAGCAATTGCAACACAAGGTATGACCAGGACCGGCAGAATTTATACTCCGGAGCACTAAGTTGAATCTAGTAAGCACGCCTCTGGATGGCTTATTGAAACTGGCCCCAATGATATATGGCGCAATATACATGCAAAAGAATACTCTGTTGTTGATCAACTAAATAAAACACCAGCACAGATCTCCATCTTAGCTCTGCTGCAAAGCTCCGAGACACATAAGAATGCCCTGATGAAGATACTAAGTGAGGTGTATGTACCAATAACATAACTGGAAGAGAGATGGCGAACATGATAGGGCAGATATTGGAGAGTCATAAGATCACTTTCCACAAGGATGAGTTGCCCCTAGAAGGGTTAAACCACAACAAAGCATTGCATATCACTGTGCAATATGTAGACTATTTCATCACCAGGGCTTTGATTGACGGAGGGTCCAACCTCAATATTTGTCCATTAGTGACTCTCAGAACGTTGGGGAAGAGTCTACATGAAATCAAGGATGGGGCTATCAACGTCAAAGCTTTTGATGTTTCCCAAAGGTCCACTATAGGGAGATCACTTTATGTCTGCAAATGGGACAAACTTGGTTCGACGTTGATTTTAAAGTGATAGACATCCCAACATCTTACAACTTACTACTGGGACGGCCTTGGATATACGCCGCCAGACCTGTAGCATCAACTTTACACCAGGCAATGAAGTTTGAGTGAAATCACTAAGAGGTGATCATTCATGGCGATGGTAGTAACCTCATATATAGTCGCCAGACCATCCCAGTGATTGAAGGAAGAAGGAAGTTAGGTGGAGAAACCTACCATCACATCGAGCGAGTCAATGTTGTGGACAAGGATAAGTGGTGGGATAATAAAATTGAAACTATACTGAATTGGAGCGGGTATGAACCTAGAAAAGGGCTCCGCAAGAACCTCCAGGGAATTACTAAGCCTATCAAACTGAATAAGAATGGCACCGCCTTCAGGTTAGGGTATGGATATACTTGGGAAGAATTCCAGAACTGGTTGCCACCATGGCACGGCCCCTACTATCTACTGGAGCACCCGATAACCCACCTGGAACAGACTTTCCAGCCGACAAACATCTTATATAGGTTAGAGGAAGAAGAAACATTGGCGACTATGAAGAATCTGTTCTTGGAAGAAGCCGATATGGACTGCCAAGTCATTTTTGAGGAGGAAGGCCCTTCCATACAAGCTGTGAGCCGAGAAGCGCGTCTCAATAACCGGTCCATCAGAACCACCAAGGCCCGAAAAGATTCGGGGTAGCAAGGCTGAAAAAAGCACTAGGCATTATTTTTTACTTTTTCCCTAGTCGATTTCCTTTCCGTATTATGTTTAAATTTTTGAAAGAGCTCCGATGTTCAAAACAATTTTGGAATTTATCAAAGCATTTCAGTTTCTCATAAATCTCCCTCTTATTATTTTTCTCTATCATTTACTTTATTCACATAGCATTACCATCACTTATCTTGATAAACTGACGAATGTGACATGCGACGAGATAACACAACAAACGGATATAGACTCAGAAGTGGATGATATACCAGAAGAGGTCGTTAAATAGGTTGAGGACTTTGAAAATAGGCCTAAGTCTAACCTAGACGAAATTGAGGTCATCAACTTCGGGGATACGGAGAATGTCAACGAAATGTGCATCAGTGTTCACCTGTCACCGTCAGAAAAGGAAGAGTACATTGAGTTCTTAAAAGAATATGAGGACATATTTTCCTGGTCATTTGATGATATGAACGGTCTCAGTACATCTATTATAGCTCACAAACTTCCAACATATCCAACATCTCCGCTGGTAAAGCAAAACCTCAGAAAGTTCAAACCAGACATGAGTTTGAAAATCAAGGAGGAAGTTACCAAACAAGTCAAATCCAAGGTCCTCAGGGTAGTGGAATATCCAACATGGTTGGCCAACGTTGTCCAGTGCCAAAGAAGGATAGGAAGGTTAGAGTCTTTTTCGACTACCGGGACCTTAACCGGGCCAGTCCGAAAGATGGCTTACCCTTGCCGAACATACACATCCTGATTGACAACTGCGCCAAGCATGATTTGTAGTCATTCGTTGATTGTTTTATTGGGTACCATCAGATATGGATGGACGAAAAAGATGCGGAGAAAATATCTTTCATTACACTGTGGGGGATGTATTGTTACAAGATAATGTCGTTTGGATTAAAGAATACCAGGGCCACCTACATGAGGGCCATGACTACTATCTTCCATGACATGATACATAAAGAGATCGAGGTATATATAGACGATGTCATCAACAAATCCAAGAAAGCCACTGACCACATGGAAGATTTGAGAAAGACCTTCAATAGAGTGAGGAAGTAAAATCTGAAACAGAATCCCGCCAAGATTGCGTTCGGGGTTCCCACCGAAAAACCGTTTGGGTTCATCGCAAGTCAGTGAGGAATAGAACTGGATCCATAAAAGGTTAAAGCCATTCAAGAATTGCCATCAACAAAGAATAAGAACAAGGTTATGAGTTTCTTGGGGAGACTTAACTACATCAGCCTGTTCATAGACTAGTCCACTGTCATTTGTGAGCCAATCTTTAAGATGTTGAAGAAGGACACCGCCACTAAATGGACTGATGATTTTCAGAAAGCCTTTGACAGAATCAAGGAATACTTGTCAATGCCGCCAGTTCTGATTCCGCCCGAACTAGGTAGACCTCTATTGCTCTACCTTGCAGTACTAGATAGGGCATTCGGTTGTGTTTTGGGACAACATGATGAAACAGGGAGAAAGGAGCAAGCCATCTACTATCTCAGTAAGAAGTTCACCCCGTACAAGGACCGGTATTCCCTGCTAGAATGCACCTTTTGTGCTTTGACTTGGGTAGCTCAGAAGTTGAGGCATTATTTTTGTGCCTATACCACTTACCTCATATCAAGAATGGATCCGCTGAAATATATCTTTCAGAAGCCCATGCCCACTGGCAAACTAGCCAAGTGGCAAATTCTGTTGAGTGAATTAAACATTATTTACGTGACTCAGAAAGTGATCAAAGGACAAGGACCGGCAGATCATCTTGCCGAAAATCCCGGGGGCAGAGAATACAAGCCTCTAAAAATGTATTTTCCCGACTAGGAGGTCTCTTTCATTGGAGAAGACATTGCAGAATCCTTTGATGGCTGGAGAATGTTTTTTGACGGAGCAGCAAACTTTAAAAGTTGGCATAGGAGCAATTTTAGTATCAAAAATAGGTCAGCATTATTCGATGTCTGCCAAACTCAGGTTCCCTTGCACCAACAACATGGCCGAGTATGAAGCCTGGATCTTAGGGCTCAAGCTGGCCATTAACATGAACATTCAGGAATTACTAGTGATCGGGGATTCCGACTTGCTCGTGCATCAGGTCCGAGAAGAATGGGCAACCAAGAGCTCCAAAATACTCCTGTATTTGCATCATGAATAGGAGTTAAGCAAGAAGTTTACAAAGACAAAATTCCGGCATGTCCCCAGAGTCCATAATGAGTTCGCCGATGCATTGGCCACTCTATCATCCATGATTCAACATCCAGATAAGAACTTCATTGATCCTATCCTGGTAAAAATCCAAGATCAACCTGCTTACTGTGCTCGTGTTGAAGAAGAAGCATATGGAAAACCATGGTTTCAAGACATCAAGAAGTATCTGTAACAGGAGAATATCTAGAACTTGCAAACACTACTCATAAGCGCATACTGCGAAGGTTATCCAACCACTTCTTTCATAGCGAAGGAATCCTATATAGGAGGACTCCCGATTTAGGATTACTAAGGTGTGTCGAAGAAAAGGGAGTATCTAGGTTGTTAGAGGAGGTTCATGTAGGGACCTATGGCCCGCACATGAATGGTTTCATCTTAGCCAAGAAAATACTTCGAGCTGGTTATTTCTGGATGATTGTGGAGACGGACTGCATCCAGTATGTTAGCAGATGCCATCGCTGCTAGATTCATGTAGACATGATAAAGGTGCCTCCTAACGAGCTCAATGCAACAAGCTCACCATGGTTGTTCGCCGCTTGGGGAATGGATGGCATCAGACCTATCAAGCTTGCCGCATCAAATGGGCACATGTTCATTCTAGTGTCAATTGATTTTTTCACCAAATGGGTTGAAGCAGCATCATATAAAGAAGTAACCAAGAAGGTTATGGCAGACTTTGTCCGTGACCGTATCATTTGCCAGTTCGGCGTCCTAGAGTCAATCATCTCTGATAATGGTTCCAATATCAACAATGATCTGATGAAAGTAATGTGTGAGACGTTCAAGATCAAGCACAAGAATTCTACAACCTATAGACCTCAGATGAATGGAGCCGTAGAAGCAGCCAATAAGAACATCAAGAAGATATTAAGGAAAATGATAGAGAAACATATGCAGTGACACGAAAAGCTATCCTTTGCTTTATTGGGATACTGTACCACAGTCCGCACATCAATCAGGGCGACTCCCTATATGTTGGTTTATTATACCGAGGCAGTCATTCCCATCGAGGTGGGGATTTCCTCCCTAAGGATTATACATGAAGCAAAACTTGATTATGCAGAATGGGTAAATAGTCTCTATGAGCAGTTAGCCCTTATAGATGGGAAAAAACTAAATGCAGTTTGCCATGGTCAATTGTATCAGAACAGGATGTCCAGAGCCTTCAACAAAATAGTCAAGCTGGGACAATTCACACCGGGGCAATTGGTGTTGAAGAAAAATATTTCGCATCAAGATGAGGCCAAAGGAAAGTTCTCTCGTAACTGGCAATGCCCATACATGGTTCACCGGGTTCTAACAGGAGGAGCCCTCATACTCGCAAAAATTGATGGAGAAGTCTGGCCTAAGCCAATCAATTCAGATGCAATCAAGCATTACTATGTGTAATCTTATGCTTCCTTATATGATGTAATTTGAACTATGCATGACTTGATTCTCGTTTAAGAGGGGATATGTAGGCAGCCCTATAGGTTCGGTCACAATTCAATAAAATTTTTATTTTTGCCAAGATTGGAAACTGGGGCAGAATTTCGAGGAGGAACCTCAAAATTCCAGAGTCGACTTTCAGCCATTCATCGCACGCAACCGTTAGAAACACCAGCCCAGTAAACCGGGGCAGAATTTTGAGGAGGACCCTCAAAATTCCAGAGCAAAAAAGGCCGCAATGTCTTGAACCGCGTCACACACGTCAGTTCATCTAAAAGAAAATCATTTTAAATTATGTACTTATATCATTTTTCTACTAAATCATGCATGGCTACTATCAAAATTTCTTTGTTTAGCTATGCTACCCCAATAAAAACAAGAACTGAGAAGGATGAGCAGGGGCTACGGGAAGACGAACTAACCTTCCCTCTTTACAAAACTCACGACTTTTCTTTGGATACAGGCACCCAAGACATAAAATCATCAGATACGACTACATACTCATACTTTTTCCAGGAATACAACTCTCAGAACCATCGCCTATTTACAAGTGCTATTCGCACGCGACATCCCCAATAGCCACAGTGACAATCAACTAGCAGCTATCGTGTCTCAGCTAAGGAATTTTGTTACTCTTCACTTTTATTTCTATGGATTGCATAAGGCTACCTTTCTGCCTTCCGAGACTAAGCATTGTCTTTATCTGCATTTTCTTTGCATTGTCTAAGGCTACCTTTCTGAATTTCGAGACTAAGCATTATCTTCATCTGCATTTTTTTGCATTGCATAAGGCTACCTTTATGCCTTCCAAGACTAAGCCTTGTCTCCATCTGCATTTTTTTGTATTGCATAAGACTACCTTTCTGCCTTTCGAGACTAAGCATTGTCTCCATCTACATTTTTTGTATTTCATAAGGCTACCTTTCTACCTTCCGAGACTAAGCATTGTCTCCATCTGCATTTTCACTGCATTGCATAAGGCTACCTTTCTGCCTTCCGAGACTAAGCATTGTCTCCATCTGCATTTTTCCTGCATTGCATAAGGCTACCTTCCTGCCTTCCGAGGTTAAGCACTACCTCCATCATGCATGGATGAAATATCGCCAACTTCATTTAAATCCTGCATGGCTAAAATATTGCCAACTTTATTTAAATCCTAGATGGCTAAAATATCGCGAACTTTATTTAAATCCTGCATGGCTGAAATATCGCCAACTTTATTTAAATCCTGCATGCCCGAAATATCGCCAACTTTAATTAAATCTTGCATGTCTAAAATATCACCAACTTTATTTAAATCTTTACATCGGCTGAAATATCGCCATTTATATTTATGCTTTACATCGGCTGAAACATCGCCAACTTTATTTAAATCTTTACATCGGTAAAATATCTCCATTTATATTTATGCTTTACATCAGCTGAAATATTGCCAAATCTTGCATTTTATGGGCTGAAATATCTCCAAATTGTCCAAAGGCATCATTGTCCGGAGGTACCATTTTCATAGCCCGAGAACGGCATGCCATGGCCTGAGGACCCCATTTTTATCTTTTGAACATCATTATTCAAAGGTATCATGGTTTGGAGGCACAATTATCATAGCCCGAGATTGTCATTTCATAGCCTGTGAATCCTTTATTATACGCTTCATGGCCTAGGACGTAATGGTCTGAGGTTGTCATCCTACCCGTCCGAAGACAACATTCATGGTCCAACGGGAACTAGCATCACGTTTAAATTTATACACTATATGTTTGTATTGCTCATCCGCAGGTACACCAGCTAGTAATAGCCATTACAGCAGGAGCGATCTTGCTCCAGTCCCCACAGCCCATCGGTCCCTGACCATCCTTCCCAACTTCAATATTGTGTCCGTCCTTTTCAAAACCTCCATTGGCATATTCCACCAATGTGTCCTAAACTATATATGACCTGATTCTTGTAAGACCAGGGATATGTAGGTAGCTCAGGAACCAGAACTCAGTCAAAACCTTTTTTTTGTTCAAGTCGTCTCTTCCGGTCAAAATTGCTCATTATATTTTTACCCGACAACTCTTTTATTCTTCTCGGGTAAAGAGGGGCAGTTATTGATACTCAATTCTTTCCTACCTATTTTATACTCAAATTATTCTCAAAATAGCATGTACATGCATATATAAGTATGCCCAATAATTTTGACATTTTTTCTAATTTTTAAAACTTTTTAAAATCATTTTATTATTTGTTTTACTAGTACAAAATTCAATAATTATTCCTAAAACTATTATTTTGGTGAGTAATTTATTTCCATCCTCATAGTTACGCCACAATATAATTAAGTTGATTTTCGTACATTTTTTTTACAAATTTATTCGGTATTCTAAATGCTAAATTGCATACAATTGCGATTATAACCTATCTTACGATTAATAAATATTTTTATAACCATAAAATTTGTCCCAATATTTTTAAATTAATAGTTATACATTATGAATCAGTGCAGTGCTTTTAATTTGCTTTTAAAATTATTTTTACTATTTTTTATAAAATAAAAAGGGAAAACTGGCTATTTAACATTTAGCCTCATTTCATTACAATCATAGCCTTTTCATATTTCAATTTTAACCCTCAATTTACCCAATCCTAACCCTCAATTGGACCAGCCCAATTTAGTTTTAACCCGACCCCGATCCGTCCCAAACAACCCGCCCGGTTCCTATTATTGACCCAGATTGTTGATCATTTTGATCAACGGCCATAAGCCACCATTACCTTTTTTAACTCCAAACGACTACCCTAATCTCTCATTTCTCATCTGATAGTTGCCCCTGAATCCTCTCATCTCTCAAACTATCTCGAACTCTCTTTAAACCCTAACTTCACTCACCGTCTTCGACCTCTGACTCATCAAAATCCATGGCTTCTCAGGCCATTGATGATCTATGCTCAACTCCTACTGCTCCTATGTGCATGATACTCTAAGGCTCAATGCTAGACCTCTAAGGTCTTCACTCAGACCTCCGCCGACTTGAGGTTTCCGGCATATCTTAGCCTTCTAAGCCTGTTTCCAGCCTAATCAGACTCAGATTGGACCTTTTACAAGACTTTCTCATTCTAAGGTTCATTTGAAACCCTAGTTGTTCGAGGTTTTTCTCCGATGCTCTTCAGATCTGTGTGTATTCATGCTCTATTTTTGAGTTTTTAAAAGATTTCCCCAACTTTTCTTTAAACTTTTTTACTTTCAAAGTCACCTTTTTCCAATTCAGGGTTTCTAAAAATGCTTAAGTGTTTTCTGAACTTGGAGGCTTGTTCGCGCTCAACGGCAATAATACTGCCTCCCACACGCGAGTTCGCATACCTGGAGGCTTGTTCGCGCTAGTGTTCGCGCATACGTGTACTGTTTTGAAAAACGCACATAACGTTTTTCACAGAGATCCGTTTGGGCCTTGTAATATATCATTGGAAATCTATTTCAAAGAGCTACAACTTTAATGCTTTGAGTTTTCCCAAACTACTTATACAATTTCACTAAAATGTGATAGAACACAGACCTTCTGCAACTTAGTCGATTTTGTCAAATCTTATGCACCTCTCTTTCCATCTTGATTTTTGAAACAACTATTTTACCCACAATCATCCTGTTTGGAATTCACATGTTCAAAATGTAACCTTACCACTCATTTACCACATTTACACCTAAGCCGCATTTTCGGGATGTTACATTATCTCCCCTTTGGGATCATTCGTCCTCGAATTATGGTCCTGGTTGCAACTACGACTATCTATGGACATTAAACGAGTGTGATGATGATATGAGAATATTGAAATATCATGAATACATATGTATCCAATTGAATGAGCATGTGATCACTAAATACTAAGTTGAGTAAATATTGAAGAACATGGAGATTATAATATAAGAACTGAATGGAAAGGTCAATTACCTTCCACATTTTCCTTTTGCCCTTCAAAGAGATGGGCATATCAGAACTTCATGTCCTCCTCGGCTTCCCATGTAGCCTCTTCAATCTTTTGATTCCTCCAATGCACTTTTACTGAAGAAATTTCCCTAGTTCTGAGCTTGCGAACTTGATGATCAAGAATAGCTACTGGAATTTCTTCATAAGATAGGTTGTCTTTAACCCCTATAACCTTTGTAGGAATCACAAGTGACGGGTCACCTATGAATTTCTTCAATATGGACACATGGAACACTAGGTCTACGGTAGCTAGTTCTTGTGGCCATTCCAACTCATAAGCCACCTGTCCGATCCTTCACAGGATTCTATATGGACCAATATAGTGAGGACTAAGTTTCCCCTTCTTCCCATATCTGATAACGTCTTTCATGGGTGCTACTTTCAAAAACACCCAATCATCAACTTGGAACTCTAAGTCCCTACGTCGCACATCCAAATAGGACTTTTGGCGACTTTGAGCCGTCTTCAAATGACTTTGTATTAAGTTGACTTTATCCATAGCCTGATAGACCAAACTGGATCCTAAAGACTCTGTTTCTCCGACTTCAAACCAACCAAATCGTGATCTGCACCTTCACCCATACAAAGCTTAGTACGGTGCCATCTTGCTACTGGAGTGATAGTTGTTATTGTAGGCAAACTCAATGAGAAGCAGATGATCGTCCCAACTACCTTTAAAATCAATAACACAGGCCCTCAACATATCCTCCAGAGTCTGAATGGTGTATTCCTCCTGTCCATCTGTCTGAGGATGAAAAGTGGTGCTGAGGTTCACCCTTGTGCCCAATCCCTTCTGAAAGTATTTCCAAAAGTTTGCTGTGAACTTCGCACCACGATCTGAGATGATGGACAAGGGAGTCCTATGCAATCAGACAATTTATTTGATATACAACTTAGCATAATCCTTAGCCGAATCTGTAGCCTTTACTGGCAAGAAGTGAGCTGACTTTGTAAGTCAGTCTACAATCACCCAAATCAAATCATGCTTCCGGAACGAGTGACGTTGACCGGTTATGAAGTCCATGTTTATCATCTCCCATTTCCAAATAGGAATTTCTATATTCTGAGTTAAATCGACAGGCCTCTGGTGTTCGACTTTCACCTGCTGGCAATTTGGACACTTAGCCATAAAATCTGCTATATTCTTTTTCATATCGTTCCACCAATAAACCTCCTTAAGATCGTGATACATCTTTGTGGAACATGGGTGAATATAATACCTAGAATTGTGGGCTTCTACATAATCTTCTCTCTGAGCCCATCTACGTTTTGAACACATAGTCTGCCTCCGTATCTCAAGGTGCCATCATCTCCCCGTTCAAAAGCCATAGTGTTGTGTTTGTGAATTCCCTCCTTCAGCTGCAATAAGTTGGGATCACCAAACTAGTTTTCCTTCACTTCAGCTACTAAGGAGGATTCAACCCTGTTCTGGAGAACAATGCCACCGTCTTCGGAGTCCAAAAGTCGAACTCCTAGACTTGCTAAGCGGTGGACTTCCTTCACCATAACTTGCTTGGCTACCTCAACATGATCTAAGCTGCCCATAGAACGCCGACTGAGAGCATCAGCTATAACATTTGCTTTTCCAGGATGATAGAGGATATCAACATCATAATCTTTAAGTAATTCAAGCCACCTTCTCTGACGTAGATTTAATTCTCTTTGCTTGAAGATGTACTTGAGGCTCTTGTGATTTGTAAAAATGTCAACATGTACCCCATACAAATAATGGTGCCAGATCTTAAGCGCAAACACCACAGCTGCTAATTCAAGATCATGTGTCGGATAATTCTTCTCATGAGCCATGAGTTGTTTCGACGCATAGGCTATGACTTTTCTGTGTTGCATTAATACACACCCAAGACCAACCCTAGATTTAATTCTCTTTGCTTGAAGATGTACTTGAGGCTCTTGTGATTTGTAAAAATGTCAACATGTACCCCATACAAATAATGGCGCCAGATATTAAGCGCAAACACCACAGCTGCTAATTCAAGATCATGAGTCGGATAATTCTTCTCATGAGCTATGAGTTGTTTCGACGCATAGGCTATGACTTTTCTGTGTTGCATTAATACACACCCAAGACCAACCCTAGATTTAATTCTCTTTGCTTGAAGAGGTACTTGAGGCTCTTGTGATTTGTAAAAATGTCAACATGTACCCCATACAAATAATGGCGCCAGATCTTAAGCGCAAACACCACAGCTGCTAATTCAAGATCATGAGTCGGATAATTCTTCTCATGAATCATGAGTTGTTTCGACGCATAGGCTATGACTTTTCTGTGTTGCATTAATACACAACCAAGACCAACCCCTGAAGCATCACAATAAATAACGAACCCCTTTGTTCCTTCCAGTAGTGTCAAGATTGGAGTTGAAGTCAACCTCTTGTTTAACTCCTCAAAACTTTTCTTGCACGCATCCGACCATTGAAACTTGACTTTCTTCTGAGTTAGTCTAGTCAAAGGGGCCTAAATTAAAGAAACTCCCTCTACGAAATGCCTGTAATAGCCTGCTAGACCCAAGAAACTTCTTATATCGGATACTGAGGTGTGTCTAGGCCAATTATTCACTGCCTCTATTTTCAGAGAGTCCACCATCACGCCTATCCCTGAGATGACATGGCCAAAAAATGCTACTGATTCCAACCAAAATTCACACTTGGAAAATTTTGCATATAGCTTGTGATCCCGCAGTGTCTGTAACACAATTCAGAGATGTTCTGCATGGTAAGTCTCGCTACGAGAATAAATCAAGATGTCATCAATAAACACAATAACAAAAAAATCAAGATAAGGCTTGAATACCCTATTCATAAGGTCCACAAAAGCTGCTGATGCATTCGTTAAACCAAATGACATTACCAAAAATTCGAAATGCCCATAGTGAGTCCTAAAAGTTGTTGTTAGGATATCAACTTCCTTAACCTTCAACTGATGGTATCCCGATCTGAGGTCAATCTTGGAATAACACTGGGCACCCTGAAGTTGATCAAATAAATAATCTATTCTGGGAGGAGGGTACTTGTTCTTGATGGTGACTTTATTCAATTGACGATAGTCAATGCACATATCCAAGGACCCATCCTTCTTTCGGACAAACAAGACCGGTGCGCCCCAAGGTGAGACACTTGGCCTTATAAATCCCTTATCTAGGCAGAATAGATATCGGTTTAGTGCCTATAAGTAGATCAATTCCAAAGTCAATCTCTCTATCGGAGGGACTCCAGGGAGATCTTCGGGAAACAATTCTGGAAACTCATTTACAAAAGTTACTGAATGGAGAGTGTGGATCTGAGCATCTGCATCCTTAACTCGAATTAGGTGATAGATATATCTCTTGGAGATAATCTTTCTGACTTTAAGGTAGGAAATAAACCTACCCCTAGGTGTTACTGCATCACCCTTTCATTCTAAGACTGGTTCAGCAGGAAATTCAAAACTTACTATTTTGGTTCTACAACCCAATTTGGCATAACATGACTCTAACCAATCCATGCCCATGATCACATCGAAGTCTAACATCTCCAATTCTAATAAGTCTGCTATAATAAGACGATGACGCACTTTAGCTAGACATCCCCTATAGATACACCTTGCTATAACTGATTCTCCAATTGGAGTGGACACTTCAAAGGGTTCACTCAACTTTTCTGGTCCTATCCCAAATTTCTTTGCAATATATGGGGTTGCATAAGATAGGGTGGATCCCGGATCTATAAGAGCATAGACATCAAAAGTGAATATTTTTAGCATACCTGTGACAACATCTCCATGAGCCTTTGTGTCCTGACGGTCTGCCAGTGCATACAAGTGGTTTCGTCCATCGCCTTCATTATTAGACATTGTTGCGCCGCGCCCTTGCTGAGCTTGAGAGTTATGATGGGCTGCTGAATTAGTGGACTGAGCTACATTGCCTCCATTATTCTGCTTTGTCTATGGATAATCCCTCAAGAAGTGGCCCTGATGACCTCACCCAATGCAACCATTTGTGCCCAAACAATACAACCCTGGGTGGCTCTTACCACACCTGTTGCATCTACGGTAACCAGGGACCCTGTTGCCTACACTAGCCTGTGACTGTGAGTCTGGTGTTTTGAAATTCTAGTTTTTCTTGTGAAAATTTGACCTCTGTACCGGTGCACTAGCTAAGGATGGAGCAGGTCCTGATTTTGATTTCCTGACGAGCTGGCGATTGCCTCCTGTTTGAGATCCCCTATGGCTGAAATTTCCTAAAGACTTAGCTCTCTAGGTGAATTCCCTGTCTTTCTCTTTCTGTAGCCGCTCTTCTTCTTTTAACCTGTCTTCATTCCCTTGAACAAGGCAACCATCTTAGTGATGGTCATGTCATTATTCTGAGCAGCTATATTAACATCAGCAAATAAATCATCTGAAAGCCCCAACACAAACCACCTAACTCTGGCCTTCAAATCAAATACCATTTATGGGGCATACTTGGCCAGAGAGACGAACTTGAGGTAGTACTCATTCACACTCATATCATTTTATCTGAGTCTCTCAAACTCCAAATCCTTAGCTTCCAAGACCTCAATGGGTAGAAAGTACTCAAGGAACGCATCTGCAAACTCCTTCCAAGACGCAGGATCCGCATACTCCCCTTTGGACTCTTCCCATGTTCCATACCAAGTGTTGGCAACATCCTTCCACTGGTACACAGCAAGCTTTGTTGCCTCAGTGTCTATAGCATGCATCACTCGAAATATCTTCAGAACCTCATCAATGAAGTTTTGCGGATCCTCATCCTTTTTGGAGCCTATGAAGAAGGGAGGTTTCATGTTGAGGAATTCCCTAGACCTGGAACTACCCATCTCATAAACATCACTTGTTCCCTGCCATTGAGCCTGGGTAGCAACAATCTGGGTGAGCAACTGGATAGATCCCCTGACATCTACGTCTGAAGCACTAGTCACTAGGCCCGGTGCAACCCCTTGAGCTGGAGTGTCCTCCTCCCAAGCAGCATTAGTTGTGGCCCCCTGGCTAGCAGCTGAGGCCCTTCTGGTGTACTTTCTTTTTGCAGGCATTTTTTTGAAATACATAATTCGCACGAGTTTGAAACATTCCTGAAAGCATAGCTCTAACTGCACGATCTAGAGTATGAAAGAAATGGAACAATCCTATATGTCTTGGTAGTCAACTGTTTATATGCGTGGTGCGCGCACACACATAAAAGAGACCCCACTGGACACGGCTTCATAGACTCCCTAGGACTCTCGAACCTGGGGCTCAGATACCAAGCTTGTCACTCACCGAACCATGCCTGGACGCAACACAGCACTCGGTGCCTGACAGCATGTGACCGAGCTAACCAACTGTATAGCTGGATCAACATGTGGAATAACTATGAGATAGAGGTAAATATAAAACATGATAATCTGCTAAAAAGTCTGACTGAAATATCATAGATGCAAAAAATGCTGAAAGATTTGTAAGTATAAACAAGTAGCCGACAAGGCTAACACATGAAAGTCTGTTAATATCTGACTAACTGGGTTATAGTCTACTAAACCTCTAAGGAATACCAAAAATGCCAATTGTTTACCCAGGACAAGGTCCCCGGCATGCCTTAATAACTGAATTACTATAATGACTAAAACAAAATAGATTTCAGGCCCCAAAAGAGTAGGGATCACCAATAGTTGATGCGAGATGTCCTAACAAGAAGAATCATCAACTCAAAAACCGTTACCTGCGCCGCGACATGCAGTCCCTAGGAAAAAGGGACGTTAGTACATTTAAATTGCACTGGTATGTAAAATAGCTGAACAAAAGAGTTGTAAATATTGGAACTAAAATAGAACTGCTAGCTGATAAACTTATTACTAAACAAGGAAGTAAGGATGTGAATTGTGCGGTCTCGGGCCCAAGTATACGTATACACAACTGCGGCCTCAGGTCCAAAGATGCATAAATCATAAATTGTGGCCTTAGGCCCAAATACATGTGTTCAACATTCATGAATATAAAATCAGGAACTGAGAGTCATATTACAATACATGATACTGAAATAATGAGCCATACCTGGTCATATGATACTAGAATAGTGAGTAGGATTAGACTGATATGCGTATTCATAATAAGTTGATTTGTCATAACTGAAACTCATAGAATATCGAATGGTTATGAGACTATTACATCTAGAGAATAGAAGTCCTACTACTGTAAAGGTAACTAAGGCATAGTTCCTTTCTAAGGAAACTGGTCATGATCATAATGAATGGGACGTAGGGAGAATCATAGACATTCCCAATCATAAAGGGTTAGCCTTACATACCTTTACTTCCTACTCTTGAGCGTAATATAATGTTTGTCAATCCTTTCAAATTTAATCTATAGCAATACAAGTCAAAGGGATTCCATATTAGCTATAATGCTCATGTTTTGGTCACTTAAGCATTTTGTCAAACTTTTGGTAAAAATAAAGCTCCATAGTCCTTATTTATGGTGTCTTTACACCCAACAACCCATTTTCTTGTTCCTAGATAAAATCTAAGGTCTCAAATGATTACATCAACATTATTCTTCATCACCCATAAGGAAAACAACACTCTTAAGCAATAATCAACACTCAACACCCCAACCCAACAATCGTTCATGCTTTTCTATCAACCCCAACAACTCATGTCTCATGAACTAGGATTTTTAATTATTAAACCAATGCTAGAATCAATTAGAGGGTGAAGATATTAACTTTTCGAAGTTCAAACCCTTGATTTTCCAGTTCTAGGCTTCCTTCTCTCAACAATGATGCCCAAATGGAATATCTAATTATATGGAGGGTTTAACCATGTTAATAAGATGTTGTAAAAGTGAAATTAACTTAGAATCACCATTAGAACATACCTTGGGTGGTGGAAGGACCCTTAAGGAGTTAGGTTTTTGAGAGTTCCCCTTTCTAGAGCAAGTTTTTATATTTCGGGGTTGTGGGGGACGAAATATAGCTTTAAAATGACCCCCCCCCCCCCC
>MU778991.1:56050-125588 GCA_026770625.1 Nicotiana glauca
GCTAGTGTTCGTGCATACGCATTTGGTTCCGAAAAACGCATATAACATATTGCACAGAGATACATTTAGACTCCATAATAGATCGTTGAAAACCTATTTTAAAGTCCTACAACTTTCGTGCTTTGCATTTTCCCCAATTCCTTACACATTTTTACTAAAACATGATGGAAGATAGACCTTCTGCAACTTAGTCGACTTTGTCAAATCTTATGCCCCTCTCTTTTCATCTTGATTTTTGAAACAACTATTTTACCTACAATCATCCCATTGGGACTTCACATGTTCAAAATATAACATTACCACTCATTTACCATAATTCACACCTAAGTCGAATTTACGGGGTGTTACAGGCCTCAGGTCCAAAAATGCATAAAGCATAAACTATGGCCTCAGGCCCAAACATGCATAAAGCATAAACTATGGCCTCGGGCCCAAGTATGCATAAAGAATATAAACTACGGCCTCAGGACCAAATACATGTGTTCAACATTCAGGAACTAAGAAACAAACTACAATACATGATAGTGAAATACTGAATCACGCTGAATTACATGATACTCGAATACTGGATCACACTGAGTTACATTATACTGGAATATTGAATCATATCGAGTTACATAATAATAGATTATACTTGGTTACATAATACTGGAATACTGAATCAAACTATGTTACATAATACTCGAATATTGAATGGGGCTAGACTAAGACATGTGTTCTTGAACTGATTATGAATATTGAATTTCATGTGTATATGGCATATTGAGTAATCTATACTAAGACTCGGGACATCAAACCCAAGTCTATATTTAATACGCATTGAGCTCACAATGTTCAAAATGAAAGTGGTGAACGAGTTATGAAGCTAGAGAATAGAAGTTCTATAACTATTCAAGGAACTAGGTTTAACTATATTTCTGAGGCAATTGATACGTCGTAAAAGAAACGAAGTGTAGGGAGAATGATTAAAATTCCCAAACATAGAGAGTTAGCTTCCCATACCTTAAATTCCTGCTCTTGAGCATAATACAACATTCGCCACCCCTTTAAACTTTAATCTATATCAATACAAGTCAAAGGGATTCCATATTAGCAATAATTCTCATGTTTTAGTCACTTAACCATTTTCTCAAACACTTGGTGACATAAAGCTTCATAGTCCTTATTAATAGTGTTTCTATGCCCAACAAGACATTCTCTTGATCCTAGATAAATTCCAAAATCTCAAATGGTTATAATCAACATTATTCTTTATCACTCATAAGGTAATCAACAACCATAACCAATAATAACCAATCAACAACCCAAAACTATCACCGTTCATATTTTTCTATCAAACCCATCAACTCATATCTCATGAACTAGAGTCTATAATCATTAATTCAATGATAGAATCAATTAGAGGGTGAAGATATTACCTTTTTGATGTTCAATCTCCTTGAATTCGAGTTCTAGGGTTTTTTCTCTCAACAACGATGTCCCAATTGAATATCTAATGATATGGAGGGTTTACCAAATTTAACAAGATGTTGGGAAACTGAATTTAACTAAGAATCACAATTAGAACTTACCTTGGATGGTGGAAGGACCCTTAAGGAGTTAGGTTTTTTAGAGTTTCCCTTTCTAGAGCATGTTTTTATGTTTTGGATATGTGGGGGACAAAATATAGCTTTAAAATGACCCCCCACTAGTGGCCCCACGCACCTGGAGTCCTAACCCACGCTACGGCCACGCTAGATGGCCAGAACGAAACCCCATTAGTGCGGGCGCGCTAGTGGGCGCACATATGGCGTAGTGTTCTGTAAAACATACATAACGTTTCTCACAAATATCCGTTTGGGATCTATAATATATCGTTGGAAAGCTATTTCATGTCCCTACAACTTTAGTCCTTTGAGATTTCCCGAATTCTTTACACATTTACACTAGACTCTGATAGAATACGGACCTTCTGCAAACTTAGTTGATTTTGTCAAATCTTATGCACCACACTTTCCATCTTGATTTTGAAACAACTATTTTACCCATAATCTTCCAGATGGGACTTCACATGTCCAAAATATAACCTTACTACTCCTTTAACTCTTTCATTCATAAGTTGAATTTATGGGGTGTTACATTATCTCCCCCTTGGGATCATTCATCCTCGAATGATTGTCCTGAGTGTAACTTCTACTAACTCCGGAACTTAAATGGGTCTAGTGGAAACATGAACTTTTATTAGAACTTGTATACTAAACTGAATGTATACATAATTACTTAACCGTTGTGATACTGAACTGAATTACTACTGCATTGACTGAATATTGGGCTGCCATGGATACGTGAATACTGAACTGACATGGATATATGAATATTGAACTGGCACGAATATTTGAGTAGTCTGAGTATTGAACTAACTTGAATAACTGAGTACTGAACTGACATGAATAGCTGAGTATTAAACTAACATGAGTATCTGAGAATTGAACTAACATGAGTATTTAAGTATTGAAATGACATAAGTATCTGAGTATTGAACTGACATGAGTATCTGAGTATTGGAAACTTGAATGTTATAACATGACACGTGAACTACTGGATGTTGTAAGACCCTTTGTATTGATCTAAGATTTTAAAAATCAAAGAATCAAGTTTTCCAGAAAAGTGTTATTTTACGGTCCAGAATGCGGTCGCAAATCTAGTATGCGGACCGCATTCCTGCAGCATACTGAGTCTGTGGTTTGGTTAAGATTAAGGTCTGGATGTGGTCCATTATGCGACCACATAACTGTTATGTGGACCGCATTTTGCACCGCGAAGTGAGTTAATGAGTCAGTCAATTTGAGGCCAAAATGCGGTCCATTATGCGATCGCAAACCGTGTATGTGGACCGTATTTCCTGCCGCATACCCAAACTATGGAAGAAGGTTCTTGGAACACTTTTGCGGTCCATTATGTGAACCACATTTCATGTCTGCGATCGCAAAGTGTAACCGCAAACCCGACTCAGACTCCAAATTTCCTAAATTTTAAACCCGACCGTCTTTTTAATAAAACACCCCAACCCCTCTTTTTAACCATTTTACTGAACAAAATAAGAGAGAAGGAGGAGGATTCTTGAGAGAGAAAGTTATCTTCTTCAAATTAATCCCTTAAAACGATCCGGGTCAGGAAATTTCAAGTGAGTGTCTTCATTCCAATCCTTGCAGGTAAGATCCCTAAACCTTTTCATTAACTTTCAAGTTTTATTATGGGGGGGGGGGGAAGTCTCATGCATTGATTCTTGATAATAGAGGTTGAAACATTCATGCATGTCTTTTAGAACTTAAAATCTGGTAAGAGGGATTGGGTAGGGGTAAAGCATTATACAAAGAAGGGTTGATAATCTAATTGTGTTCAAGTAGTGATTGTGAACTTCGATTCTAAGAAATATGTGTTAATTTGTGCACTATATTGATGTTGCTATGCATTTTGGTGAAGTTGAGAGTACAAATTAAAAAGGGATTCTGCTCCAGGTATGTATGGCTAACTTTGACCTTTGTAAAATCACTTTGTTTGGTGTTTCAGTGCTTGGTATGTGGTTTCTACGTGGATAGTCTGTGAAATACTTGTGATTTGTATGGTTGAGTGTTTGTGGTTATGTCTTTCGATAATATGGTGAATGTAATTGGCAATAAACCAAGTGTGTGATTGTGAATATGCTATGTGGAAATGGCATTGATGGAAAGGCATGCCACATGAAAGATTATCAAACTAGGGCAGAAAATTTTTCTTTCATTTAGAAAATTTTCTGGAAGACAGGTATCTACTTGAAAAAAAAAGATAACATCAGTCTTGGGGGAAGTGGTCTTTGAACCTGTATTATCCCAGCGGTGCTAAAAGATAGAAAACAACAAGTTTCAATGAAAGGAGTTGTATCCTTAACGGACAGAACAAAGGGACGAAGCTGGTGTTTAGAAAGAGCAAAAGCCAGTGCCATCCCCAGCAGCTTTCGGAAGAATGAAGCACCAGTTTTGAAGGAAGGAAAATTCCCCCAGTAGCGCTGTCCGCAACGACGTTATCTCCAGCTGATAACACTTTTATCCCAAGTAGTGTTGAGAGAAACTTTGAAGAAAGCAGTTTTGAAAAAAAAGAACGGGAAGAAAGGAGATTCCCCTAGCATTTTTATCCCCAGCAGGTAAGTAATTAATTCCCCAGCAGTATTATCCCCAGTAGTTGAGGGAAGCAGCTCTGGAAGAAATACAATTCAAGGAAATGGTTGCAAAGAGGAACAATGGCAACACGAGTGCAGTTTTAAGTTGTTGACATCGGGAGCCCGCCCGTAGAACGGAGGCGTTACTTTTGTTAAATTGTTGAAGTTGGGAGCCCTCTCGTAGAACGGAGGCGTTACCTTTTTATTTTGTTGAAGTCAGGTACCCATTTGAGGAAGAAAGAAGATAACACAAAGTGTTAAGGGAAGGAGGAAATCATCCCCAGCAAGAAGGTCACAACCGACTATCATTTTTAAAAACTGACAAAAATTTTCTTTGTATGTAACAGGAACAAAGTAGTGAATTGTTTCTCCTAAGATGAAAGAATCTTAGTATGATGAATTGTTTCTCCTAAGATGAAAGAATCTTAGTCTAATGAATTGTTTCTCCTAAGATGAAAGAGTCTTAGTTTGATAAATTGTTTCTCCTAAGATGAAAAATCTTAGTCTGATGAATTTTTTTTCAAGTTAATAAGAAGTCAGTAAGAAAGACTTAGAAAGATAACAAAAGAGGAAAGCAAGCATTGGAAAAAGTAAAAGAAATAGTTGGATAGTTACAAATAATTTAACAGGAAGTGAAAAACAACAAGTAGAAGGTTTCAGATAAAACAACAAGAAGAAGGAAGCAACATTTGGAAGGTTTCAAGTAAAACAGCACAAAAATGGACCTAGTCTGATGAATTATCTCGTAGCGTCAAGATCTTAGTCTGATGAATCTCTCCTAAGATATCAAAATCTCAGTCTGATGAATCTTTCTCCTGAGATCACATTAAAATGGACCTAGTCTGATGAATTATCTCCTAGCGTCAAAATATTAGTCTGATGAATCTTTCTCCTAAGATATCAAAATCTCCGCCTGATGAATCTTTCTCCTGAGATCACATAAAAATGGACCTAGTCTGACGAATTATCACCTAGCGTCAAAATCTTAGTCTGATGAATCTTTCTCCTAAGATATCAAAATCTTAGTCTGATGAATTTTTCTCATAAGATCACATAAATTTAGACCTAGTATGATGAATTATCTCCTAGCGTCAAAATCTTAGTCTGACGAATCTTTCTCCTAAGATATCAAAATCTCAGTCTGACGAATCTTTCTCCTGAGATCGCATAAATCTAGACCACGTCTGATGAATTATCTCCTAGCGTCAACATCTCAGTCTGACGAATCTTTCTCCTGAGATCGCATAAATTTAGACCTAGTCTGATGAATTATCTCCTAGCGTCAAAATCTCAGTCTGAAGAATATTTCTCCTGAGATCACATAAATTTAGACCTAGTCTGATGAATTACATCCTACCATCAAAATCGTAGTCAGATAAATTTTTATCCTAAGATGGTAATCATTAAGCCTTTTAAATTCAAATTTCGAAGTCGGGAGCCCGCTCGTATAACAGAGGTATACATTTCAGTATTTACATTTTAAGATGTCAAAATCTCAGTCTGATAGATCTTTCTCCTGAGATCACATAAATTTGGACCTAGTCTGAGGAATTATCTCCTAGAGTGAACATCTTAGTCTGATGAATCTTTCTCCTAAGATATCAAAATCTTAGTTTGATGAATCTTTCTCTTGAGATCACAAAAATTTGGACCTGGTCTGATGAATTATCTCCTAGCGTCAAAATCTTAGTCTGATGAATCTTTCTCCTAAAATATCAAAATCTCAGTCTAATGAATCTTTCTCCTAAAATATCAAAATCTCAGTCTGATGAATCTTTCTCCTGAGATTACATAAATTTGGACCTAGTCTAAGGAATTATCTCCTTGTGTCACAATCTTAGTCTGATGAATTTTTCTCCTAAGATATCAAAATCTCAGTCTGATGAATCTTTCTCCTGAGATCACATAAAAATGGACCTAGTCTGATGAATTATCTCCTAGATTCAAAATCTTAGTCTGATGAATCTTCTCCTAAGATATCAAAATCTCAGTCTGACGAATCTTTCTCCTGAGATAACAAAATTTAGACCTAGTCTGATGAATTATCTCCTAGCGTCAAAATCTTAGTCAGATGAATTTTTCTCCCAGTATGGTAATCATTTAGTCTTTCAAAATTCAAATTTCGAAGTCGGGAGCATGCCCGTATAACGGAGGAATACATTTCAGTCTTTACATTTTAATCTTTTAAATTTCAAGTCTTGAAGTCAGTAGCCCGTCAGGAGAGCGAAAGGTACAAAAAAATCCCCAGCATAAATTCAAGTTCAGAAATCGGAAGAAAGTAGTTCAAGCTTCGAGGAAAAATAATTCGAAGATCAAAAAAAGGAAATAAACAGTTCAAGTTCGGCAATCAAGAGAGGCCGGCGAGTCAAGTCAAAAACATCAGAGGAAGCAAGCCAACAAGAAAGCAAGGCGAGAAGAGCTAGCCTGAAGATTTAGATAAGATTTTGTAATTCATAGACTAGTTTAGTCTAGCTTCTTATTTTCAGTTTAGCACGGTGTAATAAGGAGATCGGTAAGCAGTGGTAGAAACATGCAACACTAGTAACAACAAAATCGCAGTTCCACGATAGTCCCAGCTACCAAAACTTCCCGAACTACATTGACCCGATTCCCTTTTAGCCAGGGATATGTAGGAGACCTTTTGAAGTAGAGGTTCGGTCAAATCTTTAAAAAAAATGCTTTACATGGAGTACTCAAACGGGCAAAAATCGCTCTTATCCGCTCACTTATCTTTGCATGAAAACTCTTCGTGTCTCCGGGCAAAAAGGGGTAGCTATGAGCACGTGATTTTTGCGTCACATGAATTACTCCCAAAAAATTCAAAATAAAATAATTTTTCTTTGTGTGCAATTTTTGAGATTTTTTGCAGGATTTTTGGATAATTATTTGTATTTTTCTGTGCATGTTTATTTGTTTAAATTAATTTAAAATACAAAATATGTCACATTTGCATCTAAGATTCAATTCTACATTTAGGAGTAATTAAGTTTGCTTTACAAAAATAGAAAATCACAAAAAAATATCTATTTTTGCATTTTTAGCATTTAATGTCCAAATTATGTGATTTTATTTTAATTGATGTTTAATTTTGTGTGATAATTATTATTAGGAGTTGATTAATATTTTAAGTTAATTTTGGTGTTATTTATTTAATATAGGATCGTTAAGTTTAATTTTGGAGCAAAATAAACGAAAAGAGAAGAAAAAATAAAAGGAAATTCGGATTGGGCCATCTTTTAAATTAAACAAACTAGGCCCAAAACACCCCTTACCCAAGCCAAAACCCCCTTAGCCCAATCCGCCCCTGATCTAACCAAGCCCCCCTCTCATTTTTTTTCATTACAACACCCTAATAAAAAAACCCTAAACATATCCACCCCCCCTCTCTTCATCTTCCTGAACCCACCCCTATCTCCTTCAACCCTACAAACCTCCAAGCTCCACATCCATGGCTGCCCCCTTCCATCTTCATCACTTAACGACCACTGGCCAGCCCTCACGACCGTCTACCCCCACGACCACCCTCGTCTCCAGCCTCACGTCCAAACGACCCTCCACAGCCATGAACAACTCACCAAACAGCCTCATGACCAGATGATGTAGTGTCGCCGTCACTATGCTCGTCGTGAACCACCAGCAACCGTCCAGCCAACACAAAATGCACACAAGCACACACGAAGTAAAAACTGGAAACGGAAAAGCAGGGTTCAGTCTCTTGGGGTCGTTTGAAGTTAGTGTTCGAATGGTTTGAGGTTCAATTTCGATTTTCGGGCAGATTCGAGTTCGTCGAAAGTGGTGAGGCAGTCCGGTCAGTTTCAACGAGGTTGTCCGCTCGATATTTCTGGGCAGACTCGTGGTTCTAGTTGGTGTAACGGGCCAGTTTGCTGTTTTGAATTAATTCATTGCTGAAATTAGCACAATCAGATCCGCTTGTACTTTTCTTGATCATCTTATCTAATATTAAAGGGAGCTCTTTCAGGTTCAGTTTCGTCCCTTTTATTCTTTATGCTTATATAATTGTTCTCTTCTTGTTAAGTCTTAAAGAGATAGATTGTAGATTTCATGTCAACAAGTTTGGATGTTTGGGCTTGTTCGAATATTTTTTTTTTTTAGGAAACTAGGCGCATAATATTTTGTTGTATTCTGATGAAAAAAGGTAGAGATGAATGTAGGCGCTTACAGATCTCCTGGTGCTCCATGTCTGATCGGTTCTTTGCCACTAGTATTTTGTGTAGTTACTTTGTTTGATGTTTCCCTTGTCTTTATTTATGTGGATAGTTTGGATACATTTCCTGAAATGGGTCATGAGGTTTGGGTTTAGATGAATTAAAAGAATTTATGCGTGAATGGGATCCTCCTTTTAATTAGTTCTCTTGTGTTCATTATATTTTAATTACCATAGATGAATAAGTGAGATTGGTTTTCTTAATTTTCTCATTCTGCTCTCATCTCGTTACAATAGCTTGAAGAGTGATTGGCATGAATTGTGATTTTCTTTATTCTATTTTCAACTAACATATCTTAGCTTCCATTAGGTACCTTTAATTATTTTATCTATTTTGTGATGTATGTGACCTTTTTGTTCTTGAATGAATGTTTTAATTTGTTATATTGTTTAAGTTTGCAAGTTATTGGTTAGTGTCAGAATCTTTAATGTGTCTGTTGGATGAATGATTTGAATTTTGAAGGGGTCAAATTAGGTAGCCTAGCCTAATAATATCAATTTTAGGAATAATGGGCTGCTGGTTAATTAAAGGCTGCTGATTGGAGACATTTCTAAGTGGAATTAAAAGGTTAATAGACAAAGGTTATTGGGGAATACCTTTCTAATTTTAAGGGTCAAAGAATAGACTAATTAAT
Source organism: Nicotiana glauca (assembly GCA_026770625.1). NCBI lineage: Eukaryota > Viridiplantae > Streptophyta > Magnoliopsida > Solanales > Solanaceae > Nicotiana > Nicotiana glauca. The sequence continues at coordinate 65,085 of MU778991.1, forward strand.
TATCCACTAAGGCTTAAAATCAGGAGAAAGAAAGCTTATAAGAGGGAAGAGTGTTCGGACAGAAGGGGGGGGGGGGCTTCTTTGGAGAGCCTAAGAGAATAGAGGTCTTCTTTTTGTCTTCTTTTCGGTCGAAAATAAGTACTATAAATAAGAAAGTTTTAGGAGTCAGTTTGTTCAACGAATACTGTTTCATTGAGAACTAAAGAGAGCTTCAATTTTAATTATCAACTTATATTTTCGAGTTCATCTTTTGGTTGCTGAATTTTAAATCTGTCACTGGGTTGCTCTGTTTACCGGTTGTTGATGGTTGTTGCTGTTGTTATATGCTACTGCTATTTTGTTGATCTTCCTCTTCCTTTTGCTTTCCATATCAGGTACACAACTGATACACTGACTATGGTAAGTTGAAACATGAAGCATGAATATATATATGAAGAGTTGAAGTTATAAATTTGATTTTTTTTACTGGTTGTATTTAAGTCATTCTATATACTATTGTTATGAAAATTTTGGCCACTTTGTATAGCTGGACAGTTTTTATAGTGATGTAGTCAGTAATGTTCTATTATTTTAGCTTAGTCATTAGGTAGTATATGTTCAAAGACATGTGAAATAGAATCAGGTCCAGTAGACCATTTTAAATACCATGACAATCTAATTTCAGCATTCAATGGTTTAAATTTAGGATTAAAACTATACCCTTAAGTTACTTCATTCCAGCTAATTGCTTTTTCTAAAACTTGCATGTAATTTGTTTAGACCATCATCTTATATTCCTGCTTGTGCAAAACTGTGAATATGTGTAGAAATAATTAACTAGGCCCAATTCAGAATAAGATGGCCCAGGTCATGTTGAGTACTACATATGTTTGGACATGGGCCCACGTTGGCAAACGGATTTTCCATATTGCATCTATTTTCTGATTTAACGAATTGTGTTCGAAACCCGACTATAACAACTCTTAAGCATGTAATTAATTAGGACCTTTCTTTATTACTAGAGATGGAAAAATAGAAAAAATGTAGTCACTTTAGGATCGTCCTTTTAATATAAATGAGACGAGCCTCGCCAAATATAACATAAATTGTGGGGCCCTCACATGTGTACATTTCAGTACTTAGACTTCGGGACGAGCCATTTAGTGAATTTTATGGCCTTCCCGAAATAATAACGCGTTAGTTTCTTTAGGCGCACCTTTAAAAATTTACTTTCTTAAACTTGGGTGCACATTTATGTGACCCAAATCCAAATCTCAACGGAATCGAAATGTGTCGACGACCACGGGTACATTGATTGTGACGTGGTTCGAGATATATTTCCATAATGTTGCAATTCACTGTAAAATAATAATAATAATAATAATAATAATAATAATAATAATAATAATTAGAATAATAAAAGTTGTTCAATGTTACAATTTGCACATAGGTTGAACATGTATTAAAATCAGATAAATAAGCTAAATACGACAGTTGAGCGACTGTTCTAAAACCACGAAACTCGGGAATGCCTAACACCTTCTCCCGGGTTAACGAAATTCCTTATCCGGATTTTTGGTACGCAGACTGTTAAATAGAGTCAAACCTTTCCTCGATTCGGGATTCAACCCGGTGACTTGGGACACCATAAATCTCTCAAGTGGCGACTCCAACTCTTAATAACGAATTCCGTTCGAATGTCCTGTAATTGAAAAAAACTCCCTTTACCACGCCCTTCGCGGGGTGCGGTAGCGCCAAAAGGAGGTATGACAACTATCAGCTTACATTTTTGCATTGCAAAAAACTGTGAATATCTGTAGAGGAATACATTAACTAGGCCCAATATTGGAGTAAGATGGCCTAGGTCTCATATAATACTGCATGCGTCGTACCTTGGCCCTTGATTTGCAAACGGACTACCCATATGCACGCTTATATTATGATTTAACAAACTGTGTTCGGAACCCGTTCGGAACCCGACTTTAACAATTCTTGAGCATGTAAATTAATTAGGATCTCTTTTTTTCCTTTCACTTTTAGAGATGAACTTAATAAAAAATGTAGTCGCTTTAGGACCGGCCTTTAAATAAAATTATGAGACGAGCCTCGTCAAATAAAAAACATAAATCGCAGGGCCCTCTTGGTGTATATATTAAAATATTTAGGTTTCGGGACGGGCTGTTGAGCGAATTTCATGGCTCTCCTCAAAATAATAATATGCTAGTCTCTTTAGGCGCGTCTTTAATAATTTTACCTTATTAAACTCGGGTGCACATTTATGTGACCCAAATCCAAATCTCAACAGAGTCAAAATATGTCAATAACCACGGGTACATTGATGTGACGTGGTTTGAGATATGTTTTCACGATGTTGCAATCCTTAAAAGGAATCAGGTCGAACGTAGTTCATTTCATAGGAATTACTTTGTTGTTCTGATTTTTCTTTTCCTTTTCTTCCTCTATCTCTTCTTTTCCTTTCTTTCTTCCTTTTCTCTTTTAGTTGTTTTGTTGTTTTTTCTTTTTCTCTTTCTTCTCTTTTCTGATTTTTTTCCTTTTCTTCTTCTTTTCCTTCTCTCTCTTTTCATTCTTTTTCTTCTTTCTTTTTCCTTTACTTATCTTTCACGCTTGTTTCTAATATTTGCTACTAATTCCAAAAGAGGGGTATGAAAGGAAACAAATAAGGCTCAAAGGAGTAACGAAGGATAAAGTGTTTAGATAGCAGAACAAAATGCCTTCGTCATTCCAATCTCTAAAAAATGCCAAGTGCAAACTATACAATTAAACAAACCAAGGAAAACATTTGTAACATCTTTTGATTGTACCGGACTTGATAACCATATACACCCATTCGCCTTCTACATCTGTTGAATACAAAGCACCACTGGACACCACTCTCACTCTCCTTACCACGAATGACCCTTGTCAATTTGGGGAAACCCTGTCATTAGCTTCAAACAGATGCAGCATGATGTATTTCAATATTGTCGCTTTATGTTCTTTCTGCCCCAATTTCACACAATTCGGTCTCAAAATGAACTCAAAGTGCCCAAATCTGTTCTTATTTCCCTCAAGTTCCCCTGTCATCTTCAAAATTGTTTCAACGTTTCATGACTAACTTTTTGAGCCTAGGACGAGAATTAGGCATGCATGTCATGTCACTAGAGCCAATAGGAAAAGAACTGTGGAAGAAAAAGAACTAAGAAAAAGAAAATGACTAGAAATAACAGGAAATTATATCAGACAGATGTTGAAATGGTTCAAACAACAAGAAAAGCAAACTAGACTGGGGTTACAAACTTTAAACAAACCTAGACAGCACTAAATGAACTATTACGACTAAACAAATCAGGCAAAATGAAAGGATAGAAGGGTTTGAGTCACAAGACAATATCCAGATTACAACCCTAAAATAACTAGGACAACAGAAATGACAACAAAATAAACCACCAAAACTCCACTCCAGCTGACCAAGAAATGGAGCACAACATCATAGGCACTGTGTTTCGCATCAATATTGCCAAAACCATTATCAAATTTAATCAACAAGTTCTCAAGAGGATTCACATGCTCCCTGCCACTGTCATTGACCACAACTACCCCTTCTTGAATCATTCTTTCTATTTCAAATTTTAAAGAATGACAATCTTCAATGCTATGCCCCTGGACATTAGAGTGTTACATACATCGAACAACAGGATCAAAGCCTTTCGCATACGAGTCTGGAGTATAGACGAGGAGTGACTCAATCAGGCCAGAATGCTTTAACTTTTCAAACAAAGTTGTGTAGGATTCTTTGATGGGCGTAAACTTAAATTTTTCCCTTTTTTCCTTCCATGCCTCAATTTTCTAGGATTGTTGGACGGTTGAAAATGCTCTGAAACACACGAGAATTTTGGGATGCTGGTGCTCGCCCTAGGGAGTGACCCGGTGGTTGGACAGATGGTCGGATGTTGTTCGGCGAATAATATTGGGGTGGCTTATGTGGAGTTTGGGGATGTTCACGAGGTCAGTATTGTGGCTAAAAGTGTTTAGGAAGAATGACCAACAGACCCTATCATCTGCGGGGCTCAAAAACACATTTTCTATCAATGGGAGGGCTATCCCGAATAACTTGTTCATTCCATCTGAGCTAAAAATCCTTAAAACATTCCTTGTGTTTCTTTTCCATCCGAGATAGGGAACAGTGGTCTGGGACAATGTCTATATTGCACTGAATGTGTCGCCGCAAAATCTTGAGCCATGTCGTCCAATTTATGCCACTTCCCGATATCTTGACGATTATGTCATTCCAAAGCTGCCCCAGTCAAGCTCTTACTGAAATATGCCATCAACAAGTCATATTTCTCTCCAACACTTCTCATTTCACTAAAATAGACCCTCATATGGGCCACTGGATCTCCGCCCCCATCAAACAAGTTAAACTATGGCACTTTTTACCCCACAATCAGGCGAACGTTAGGGAACACACAGAACTCTTTGTAGGACATGCTAACCTGGTCTCATGTCCCTTGTGTTGATACCCAATTTTTCCCTACCTATTTTTATACTCAAAATAGCATGTACATGTATATATAAGTATGCCCAAGAATTTTGACATTTTCTCTAATTTTTAAAGCTTTTTAAAATCATTTTATTATTTATTTTGGCAATACAAAATGCAATAATTATTCCCAAAACTATAACTTTGGTGAGTAATTATTTCCATTCTCATATTTACGTCACAGTATAATTAAGGTGATTTTCGTACATATTTTTTACAAATTTATTTGGTATTTTAAAAGCTAAATTGCATACAATTGCGATTATAGCCTATATTACGATTAATAAATATTTTTATGAACATAAAATTGGTCCCTACATTTTTAAATTAATAGTTATACATTATGAATCAGTGCAATGCTTTTAATTTGCTTTTAAAATCGTTTTTACTATTTTTTATAAAATAAAAAGGGAAAACTTGCTATTTAACATTTAGCCTCATTTAATTACAATCACAGTCTATTCATATTTCAATTTTAACCCTCAATTTAACCAATCCTAACCCTCAATTGGACCAGCCCAATGGCGTCGATCCGTTCCAAACGACCCGCCCGATTCCTATTATTGATCTAGGCAATTGATCATTTTGATCAACGGACATAAGCCACCCTTACCTTTTTTAACTTTAAATTACTACCCTAATCTCTCATTTCCCATCTGATAGCCTTCCCTGAATCCTCTCATTCCTCAAACTCTCTCGAACTCTCTCGAAACCCTAGCTTCACGCACCGTCTTCGACCTCTGACTCAATAGAATTCATGGCTTCTCAGGCGATGGATGATCTATGCCCATGTCATACTACTCATATGTGCCTGGTACTCAAAGGTTCAAGGCTAGACCTCGAAGGTCTTCACTCAGACCTCCGACGACTTGAGGTTTCCAGCCATCTCCGGCCTGGCTCCGGCATATCTTAGCCTCCTAATCCCGTTTCCAGCCTTATCCAACTTAGATCGGACCTTTTCCAAGCCTTTTTCATTCTAGGGTTCATTTGAAACCCTAGCTGTTCGAGGTTTTTCTCTGATTCTCTACAAATCTGTGGGTGTTCATGCTCTATTTTTGAGTTTTTAAAAGATTTCCCCAACTTTTATTTAAAAAATTTTACTTTCAAAGTCACTTCTTTCCAATTTAGGGTTTCTGAAAATGCTTAAGTGTTTTCCAACTTTTCTTTTCCCTTTCTTTCTGTATGTTGTCTCTACTATGTTCTTATGTTTTTCTTTCACCATGCATGTTCCTCTACTATTTTTTCTACACTATGTGCTTGTATGCTTTTCACTATACTCTGCTTCTACTATGATCTCGCCTACTGTATTCTTCTTTTGCGTTCATTAATTTTTTTTACTCTACAATTTATTTTGCTCTCATTATGTTTCAAATTAATTTCCTTACTCTGTTTGCTTTAACATTGTACTCTATTTGCTTATTCCCTCATTTTGTCTTCTTTGCATCTGATTCAAGCCAAAACCCTAGGATTTTTGGGGGTTTGGCGAGTTTCGTCTTGTGTGTTTAGATTAGGGTTTTATTTGAGCCCTGGACTCTCTAACTCGCTTTGGATATATGTATTGAATTCGAACCCTTTTGTGTATGCTCTGAACTCTTCTATAATAGACTTTTATTATTTGCATGACAGTCCCTTATATACGTGTGTTAAAATCTTTCTTCAAAAAAGGTTTTCCAACTTATGTTCGAATCAGAATCCTTTTTTTTGGTTTAATTGATTGTTGCTGATTCTTCTTAAGTAAAGCCTCTCTTTACCATTTTCTGACATGGTTCATTCATAAAAATATTTCGACTCATGATTGCTTGGTTGTCAATTGGTTTCCCTTCCTTAATTTGCAAAACTGTGTACTGTCAAAACCCTTCCGTTAAATAACTATCATGTATTTACCCCTTCTTGCACTACTTTGAAAATTTTTTAGTAGACCTCTTTCCTTATTTACTTTGCTCATTTGAAATTAGAATCCCTTAATTAAAGGGAAACCTTGTGTGATTGATTCTAAAATTATTTCCTTACCTATTTCTGCTTCTTTTCTGCACTGTAAATACATGGCTTCCTTCAACTCTACACACACAAGTAAGCACAAAAAAAATCACAACTCTCTTCTAAACTTGTACTCTTGCTTCTTGACTGTACTTTGGCTTTCATAAGGCTACTGTTTCTCTTTACGTGCTTCTTTGAACTGGTATGTCCTACAATTAATTTCAGTAATATTCTAATGTGTTTATTCATAGTCTTTGTGTCCATGTATGATTTCAACTCTCTGCAAAGCTAATTTTGAAGTACCTCCATGCTTTTGCCTGTTCTTTCTTTGGTTCTTGCTGCTAGTATGTCCTAAAATTAATTTCAGTATCATTCTAATGTGTTTATTCATAGTCTTTGTATCCATGTATGCTTTCAACTCTCTGCAAAGCTAATTTTGAAGTACCTCCATGCTTTTGCCTGCTCTTTCTTTGTTTCTTGCTGCTAGTATGAACAATTGCTCCCACATCCCATTCCCCTATGTGTGCTAAGTTAGGGTATTGCCTGGAAGCATCCTAATTGTTGTCCAGGGATGAACCTGACCTTCAACAAGGTCGTAACTTCCCAATTCTAAGGATGACAAGTTAGTCAGGGGTATGCCAACATCTTAATTGTTGGGCATGACCATGAGTCTGCCCTTGCCTCCCCTTAATTCCCTTTTATTGCACATACTCTTACTCCTAGTCTCTAAGTATTACCCCTCCCCCCTCCTATGAGCCTTGCCTTAGGAATTGAGTTCCCTCTAAACTTGGACGTTTGAGGACTGGCCTTTCTACACTGCACTATAATCTGATTCTGGAATGATATTTGGGGTGTAAGCATTGCCTGGAAAATCCGATCCTGGAAAGGCTTTGGAAAATCCGATCCTGGAAGTTGGTTTATCTCATATTATTAGGCTGTGAGTCTGGATTAGGCTGATTAGATGTAGATGTAATCACTTATGTATTTTTATTCTTTCCTCTGATTTATTTGGTCTGTAATAAATTTTGTAATAACTATTGGGGTGTATAGTGAAAGGGATAGGATTGAATACGTGCGAAGGGGTAGATACCATGCTTTAGGGATTTTTTCTTTCAAAATTTAGCATCTTATGTAGATACGAAGTTTTAGGGATATTTACTTTCAAAATTCAGCATCTCGTGTAGATACTATATTTTAGGGATTGCTACTTTCAAAATTCAGCATCTCATGTAGATACCATGCTTTAGGAATATTTACTTTCAAAATTCAGCGTCTCATGTAGATACCAAGTTTTAGGGATATTTACTTTAAAAAATTCGACATCTCATGTGGATACCATGTTTTAGGAATTGTTACTTTCAAAAATTCGGCATCTCATGTAGATCCCATGTTTGTATGACTTACCACTTTCAAACCTCTGCATCTCACATGGATACCATGCTCATAGGTTTTTTGCCCATCATATAAATACCATGCCCATAAAATCGCCGCTGAAACTCTGGATATCATATAGATAATGTGCCTATAGGACTTCCTGCATTTTGCATATACATCTGTCACTAGGTAAATCTTCTTATATGAGTTAAAATAACCAAATTACATATAGATGACCTGCCCATAGGATCTCTGCATGACAATAACAGCGATAAAATAAATGATGCATAGAGAGCATACCTATAAGAGCTATCAACTAAATCTGAATCGCCCATTCACTCCTAAGTTTAACATCAATGGTAATTTGTTTAACACTCGCAGAGCTTACAACCAACAATGTTTTTTTTTTCAATCAGTTTATTCCTCCATTAATACATATCATGCCTATAGGTCCCGTTTAACACATAGGCAAATAGTTAAGTAATTAATCAACTATGTCACTTTTTCGACAACTACATCTAAGCAAGACTAATTGGACCTCCTATCTGGGAAATATGTGGTAAATCAACCTATACCATGCCTTAATTTAATTCAGACCAATCCAGTATGTGTAAGACATGCTAAACAATGTGTTTCTTAAAATGAGGAGGCATGTTTGAGCCTTTAATCTGCTATATGTTTCCCCTAACTGCATTATGTGTTTTGTCTGTCACCTTAGATATCCTTTTAAACTCTAAAAAAGAGCTCCCCAACTCCTTCCCCTTTCATGATTAGTAGTCCCAACTGCCTCCGGGACTGATAGGTGGGGCGGGTAGTAGCTTGCAATAAGTAACGAGACCATTCCGTAATTTATTACCTTAACGGGTGGGTAAGGGTAGACATGGATATGATGGTCACGTGATAACACCACATGTATAAATGGTTACCGGGTGTTGCGTGGGGTGATCCACGTTATTTAGAAACCTAGGACCCCCTCCCTCTTTATGTGTTTACTTCTTTCTTTTTTTTTTAGAATTTTTAAAAGTGTCAGTTTTCAGTTTTTTAAACCTCGTCTTTTACTTTAATCATTGAAAATCTCTTTGAGTTATTTAATTTTCAGTCATGTTTCTTTTCCAAATTTTTGCCCCATTTCATTCTCTTGTTTGATTATTTGTACCAACTATTTAACCCTCATTTTTTGCACTTGTGTATTCTTTAGATAATTATGGAATCCCCTATTCCCAAACTTCAGCATGTTTAACTTTTACACTTTTCTTTGTTTGCAATCATTACGTGAAAGTTGTCTTGTATGTTTATTTGTTGTATACATTTACAGTCACAACATAGTATGGCCGGGAACCACACTAGTGGATCTTCAGGGGTGCCTAACACCTTCCCCTCGAGATAATTTCTTGCCCCTTCCCAAACTCTGGTTTTCCAACTCAAAACCCTTAGTGTCCTAATGCACTTAATCATTAGGTGGTGACTCTTCAAATCCAAAACCCAATTCCCAAACGGGAATAGAGTTGTCTTCCCAAATATCGTAAACCCCATTTCGCGAGGAAAAGGGGGCGTCAACAACATGGAGACTCTGCTGGGGATATCTTTAGTCTTTTACCATTTCATGTTATTTGTGACTTTACTGCTTTATATAATGTTTTTATTCAAAACTGGCTTGGATTTTTTTTTGTTTCTTTTTCTTTAATGCTTTCTTTTACTGCTTCATTAAATATCGTTGTAATTTTTGAGCAATTATTGTAATCATTATGAACGTGAAAATACGTGATAGTTTGTTTCAGTGTTGTAACTGCATCTTCAGCATCATATTCCACTCGTGCCAAACAAATATCATAGCAACACTTATAATGAGTTGTTGTGCTCTTCCGATGTTGTTACCCCTTAAATTTGGCAAAGGCATATTTGTAGTAAAACCAGTCGATCAGCGGTGCAGTCGACGGTTTTGTGCCTTTCCCTTTTGAGTTGTCCGCTCAAGGGTACCGGTCCAATACCCCATAGAAACCTTATTCTATTTACATGTGCATGCATCATGGTCAAACCTAGCCGACTCAGTTATGTTATCCGCATAATGACTCTTTAAGATAGCCATGTCCAAAGTCCATCGGGTTTCCTTGAAACCCAAACGAACACCACCACGTTCTGTGCATTTATTTGAAGAACTAAATGCTTTAATGCTAATTATTGGTACAAATAGTCGAGTCCGAGGGGGGAAAAGGTCTAACCCTTTTGTTTTGCAGGAAATGAATGACAAAGTTCCCGACTTCGGTATGGTCAACTTACCCTCTCTCTTGCTTACTTAGTTGAGGAATCTCCCATCAAGTGACCAGATCAATGAATGGAAAGAGAGGGTCTCCAAGGCTAGAAAAAAGCTAGAGTATGTGGAATACAGTCTGCTAGAATTAGAAGAAAGAGACTCACTGACTGCCAAAATGCTGAGGGAAATGAAGGAGGACATTTGGATAGGGCTTATCTACTGCTGGGGCTACGTGAGCTAGTGAAGTTGTTCGATAAAGCTAAAGATGCTGAATGTGGGGAAGGTCCTTCTGTGACCAAGTAATTATGAGTCTTTTTCTTTTCACTTTAAAATGTAATGAGGTCAATGGCCATTAGTGATATTTTACTTTATGCAATTTTAGTATCGTTTTGGGATTCGTCTTATTTTTATCAATAAAATGAGGCATTTAGCATTATAAGTTCTCCAAATCAACTTGTCGCTAAGCCTACCTCGGGCACAAGGAGGCACCCAACATAGGACACGAGTTATATTCTTATACTATGTGTTTAAATATTTCAAAATTTTCTCAGAATCCGTACTAACATATTACCTTTGTTGTTTTTATTTTGTTTTATTCCCCTCCCCAAAAGGTTAGTTCGTGCACTCTGTCATCATCATCCTAATCCACAAGATCTAAGGGCTCTACACCTCCTCCTCCTCCAAGTCCTATCAGAAATAAGAACAAAGAAAAAATGGAAGACTTGAACAACGTCAGGAAGGAGAACTCGGTTGAAAGAGTAGAGGTTCCTCGGGGTATTCAGGGTTCCAAAGAAAGTGTCTCCCAGCTCTAACAGAAGTCACTGAATTTTCAAGAATAACTGGACCAAGTCCCGAACTTGGCAAGCTTGTCATTCTCTCTCACTACCCCAGACGTCAACTTTCCCAATGCTCAAAATCCTATACCTCTACAGAATGTCCCAAAACCACAAAAACTACCTGGTCCCCATCAAAATTGCAATGCCTGTCACATTTCCAACAACACCCTGCTCCTCATTCCCAAACCGCTAAATGATCATCCCCACCACACTCCCATATATCTGGAAACCATGCCACAATACACTCAACCCATTTCAAATATACCGGAGTCTGATGGCAAAGACTCCCTCATCAAGAATTTGGCCGCAGAGCTCGAGAAATTGACTAGCCGAGTCCAGGGTGTTGAAGGAAACAAAGGTGTTGATGGGTTGAATTATGAGGACCTTTGCATTCATCCAGACGTCGAACTTCCCGAGAGGTACAAACCTCCTAAGTTTGAGATGTTTGATGGCTCTAGGGATCCTAGACTACATTTGAGGACATATGGCGATAAGCTGGTCGGAGTCGGAAGGGATGAAAAGATTTGCATAAAGCTCTTCATGAGAAGTTTGAAAGGTGATGCGTTATCTTGGTAAATTGGCCAAGATCCCAAGAAGTGGACAAGATGGGTAGGAATTGCATCGCATTTCATGGACAGGTTCAGATTCAATACAAAAAATGTGCCAGATGTCTTCTATATCCAGAATTTGAAGAAGAAACCTACAAAGACACTCTGTGAGTATGCTACTTGTTGGAGGTCAGAGGCTGCTAGGGTCAGGCCGGTCGTGGAAGAAGAATAGATGAACAAGTTTTTCGTCCGAGCTCAAGATCCACAGTATTATGAGAGCTTGATGCTGATAGAGGGCTAGAAATTCTCCGACATCATCAAGCTAGGAGAAAGGAACGAGGAAGGCATTAAAAGCGGTATGGTTACTAATTTTGAGTCACTGCAGGATACCAACAAATCCCTACAGTGTGGTGGCACGTCCAAGAAAAGGGACGTAAGTGCCGTGATGGTTGCACAGAGAATGAAATCCCCAGTAAAATGCCAAGCTTACCCGGTACATCCTCTTACATATCAACCTATCCCTAATTTCCAAGAACCTCCGTCATCCTACTAAATTCAATCATCAACTTACCAATCATCTCCGCCCCCCACATATCAACCTACCTCACCAAGATATTCCCAATCTGCACCCATCTATCAAGCCTACAATGCTCAGCCTTCTCACTACCAATCACCTCCCGCCCGCCAAAACTTCCCCAGGCCACGCCCTAACTTCGACCGTAAACCTCGCAAGAAATACACCACCATCGCCGAACCAATCGACCTGCTATATGAAAGACACAAAGCTACCAGTTACGTCACCCCAATCCTTTCCATAACTCCAAAAAATCTTTCCCAATGGGTCAATCCAAACAAAACCTATGCATACCATTCTGGCATGATAGGGCATACTATTGACGAATGCCGATCTCTGAAGGATAAAATCCAGGGTCTAATTCATAACAAAATCATCGTGGCGAAGGAGCCTGCTCCTATTGTTTGAAATAATCCATTGCCTGATCATAAGGGTGGGGGTGTGCACATGATCGAGGTAGAAGATGATTGGGACCCCAAAGGGTCGATTGGATTAATTGCTGAAGGTGACGAGCCCAAGAAGCCAACAGCCACTCTGAATCCAATTGTAGTCCAGATCCTGCCCTCTAGGGATGCTGAAGTAAACATGTCCGTGCCTCTCGAGCTTGAAAAACCGTCATCCGCGAAGACCACAGAGTCAATTGAGGTAGAGTTTGGGTCTCTTGTACCATTTGAAGTTGCTGTGTTACCTCCCAAAAAAAGGGTGCCCACTCTTGTAGCAACGTTAGCCACAACAACATTCCATACACAGGACATTCCTTAGGATTACACTGCTGAAGCGAGAAGGAAGGGGAAAACTAGGTCTGGAGAAACAATTGGAGCATAAGGTATGACCAGGACCGGTAGAATTTATACCCCGTAGCACTTAGTTAAATCAAGTTAGCAGGCCTCTGGACGGCCTATTGAAACTGGACCCAGTGATATATGGCGGAATATACATGCAAAAGAATATCAGTTGTTGATCAACTAAATAAAACACCAGCACAGATCTCCATCTTAGCTCCGAGACACATAAGAATGCCCTGATGAAGATATTAGGTGAGGTGTATGTACCCAGTAACATAACTGGAAGAGAGATGGCGAACATGATAGGGCAGATATTGGCGAGTCATAAGATAACTTTCCATAAGGATGAGTTACCCCTAGAAGGGTTAAACCACAACAAAGCATTGCATATCACTATGCAATGTGAAGACTATTTCATCACCAGGGTTTTGATTGACGGAGGGTCCAACCTCAATATTTGTCCATTGGTGGCTCTCATAACGTTGGGGATGAGTCTACATGAAATCAAGGATGGGGCTATCAACGTCAAAGCTTTTGATGGTTCCCAAAGTTCCACTATTAGGGATATCACTTTATGTCTGCAAATGGGACAAACTTGGTTCGACGTTGATTTTAACGTGATAGACATCCCAACATCTTACAACTTACTACAGGGACAGCCTTGGATCTACGTCGCGGGAGATGTAGCATCAACCCTACACCAGGCAGTGAAGTTTGAGTGGAATCACCAAGAGGTGATCATTCATGGCGATGGTAGTAACCCCATATATAGTCGCCAGACCATCCCAGCGATTGGAGGAAGAAGGAAGTTAGGTGGAGAAACCTACCATCACATCGAGCGAGTCAACGCTGTGGAGAAGGATTAGTGGTGGATAATAAAATTGAAAGTATACTGAATTGGAGCGGGTATGAACCTAGAAAAGGGCTCGGCAAGAACCTCCAGGGAATTACTAAGCCTATTAAACTGAATAAGCATGGCACCACCTTCGGGTTAGGGTATGGATATACTTGGGAAGAATTCCAGAACTGGTCGCCACCATGGCGCGACCCCAACTATCAGCTGGAGCACCCGATAACCCACCTAGATCAGACTTTCCAGCCAGCAGATATCTTATATAGGTTAGAGGAAGAAGAAACATTGGCGGCGATGAAGAATGTGTTGTTGGAAGAAGACGATATGGACTGCCATGTCATTTTTTAGGAGGAAGGGGAGGAAGGCCCTTCCATACAAGCTGTGGGCCAAGAAACACATCTCAACAACTGGTCCGTCAGAACCACCAAGTCCCAGAAAGATTCGGGGTAGCAAGGCTGAACAAAGCGCTAGGCATTATTTTTTACTTTTCCCTAATCGATTTCCTTTCTGTATTATCTTTAAATTTTTGAAAGAGCTCTGATGTTCAAAACAATTTTGGAATTTATCAAAGCATTTCCGTTTCTTATAAATCTCCCTCTTATTATTTTTCTCTATCATTTACTTTATTTACATAGCATTACCACCACTTATCTTGTTGAACTGACGAATGTGACATGCGATGAGATAACGCAACAAACAGATATAGACTCAGAAGAGGATGATATACCAGAAGAGGTCGTTAAAGAGGTTGAGGACTTTGAAAATAGGCCTATGTCTAACCTAGACGAAACTGAGGTCATCAACTTGGGGGATACGGAGAATGTCAACGAAACGTGCATTAGTGTTCACCTGTCACCGTCAGAAAAGGAAGAGTACATTGAGTTCTTAAAAGAATATGAGGACATATTTTCATGGTCGTATGATGATATGAATGGTCTCAGTACATCTATCGTAGCTCACAAACTTCCAACAGATCCAACATGTCCGCTAATAAAGCAAAACCTCAGAAAGCTCAAGCCAGACATGAGTTTGAAAATCAAGGAGGAAGTTACCAAACAAGTCAAATCCAAGGTCCTCAGGGTAGTGGAATATCCAACATGTTTGGCCGACATTGTCCCAGTGCCAAAGAAGGATAGAAAGATTAGAGTCTTTTTCGACTAGCGGGACCTTAATCGGGCCAGTCCGAAAGATGACTTCCCCTTTCCGAACATACACATCCTGATTGACAATTGCGCCAAGCACGAGTTGCAGTCATTCGTTGATTGTTTTACAATGTACCATCAGATATAGATGGACGAAAAAGATGCAGAGAAAAAAACTTTCATTACACTGTGGGGGATGTATTGTTACAAGATAATGTCATTTGGATTAAAGAATGCCAGGGCCACCTACATGAGGGCCATGACTACTATCTTCCATGACATGATACACAAAGAGATCGAGGTGTATATAGACAATGTCATTATCAAATCCAAGAAAGCCACTGACCACATGGAAGATTTGAGAAAGACCTTCAATAGAGTGAGGAGGTACAATCTGAAACTGAATCCCGCCAAGTGTGCATTCGGGGTTCCTATCGAAAAACCGCTTGGGTTCATCGCAAGTCGCCGAGGAATAGAACTAGATCCATCAAAGGTTAAAGCTATTCAAGAATTGCCATCACCAAAGAACAAGAAAGAGGTTATGAGTTTCTTGGGGAGACTCAACTACATCAACCTGTTCATAGCCTAGTCCATTGTCATTTGTGAGACAATCTTTAAGATGTTCAAGTAGGACGCCGACACTAAATGGACTAATGATTTTCAGAAAGCCTTCGACAGAATCAATGAATACTTGTCAACACCACCAGTTCTGATTCCGCTCGAACTAGGTAGACCGCTATTGCTCTACCTTGCAGCACTAGATAGGGCATTTGGTTGTGTTTTGGGACAACATGATGAAAAAGGGAGAAAGGAGCATTCCATCTACTATCTTAGCAAGAAGTTCACCCTGTACAAGGCTCGGTATTCCCTACTAGAATGCACCTGTTGTGCTCTGACTTGGGTACCTTAGAAGTTGGGCCATTATTTTTGTGCCTATACCACTTACCCATATCAAGAATGGATCCGCTAAAATATACCTTTCAGAAGCCCATACCCACTGGCAAACTAGCCATGTGGCAAATCCCGTTGAGTGAATTCGACATTGTTTATGTGACTCAAAAAGTGATCAAAGGACAAGGACTGGCAGATCATCTTGCCGAAAATCCCGGGGGCGGAGAATACGAGCCTCTAAAAATGTATTTTCCCGACTAGGAGGTCTCTTTCATTGGAGAAGACATTGCAGAATCCAATGATGGCTGGAGAATGTTTTTTGACGGAGCATCAAACTTTAAAGGAGTTGGCATAGGTTCAATTTTAGTATCAAAAATAGGTCAGCATTATCCGTTGTCTGCCAAGCTCAGGTTCCCGTGCACCAACAACATGGCCAAGTATGAAGCCTGGATCTTAGGGCTCAAGCTGGCCATTAGTATGAACATTCAGGAATTACTAGTGATTAGGGATTTAGACTTGCTCATGCATCAGGTCCGAGAAGAATGGGCAACCAAGAACTCCAAAATAGTCCCGTATTTGCATCATGTACAAGATTTAAGCAAGAGGTTTACAAAGACAGAATTCCAGCATGTCCCCAGAGTCCAGAATGAGTTCGCCGATGCATTGGCCACTCTATCATCTATGATTCAACATCCAGATAAGAACTTGATTGATCATATCCTGGTAAAAATCCAAGATCAACCTGCTTATTGTGCTCATGTCGAAGAAGAAGCATATGGAAAACCATTGTTTCATGACATCAAGAAGTTTCTGTAACAGGAGAATATCCAGAACTTGCAAACACTACTCAGAAGCGCACACTGTGACGGTTATCCGATCACTTCTTTCATAGCGAAGGAATCCTTTATAGGAGGACTCCCGATTTGGGAATACTAAGGTGTGTCGAAGCAAAGGAAGCATCCAGGTAGTTGGAGGTTCTTGCAAGGAACTATAGCCCGTACATGAATGGTTTCGTCTTAGCCAAGAAAATACTTCGAGCTGGTTATTTCTGAATGAATGTGGAGACGGACTGCATCCAGTATGTCCGCAGATGCCATCGCTACCAAATTCATGCAGACATGATAAATGTGCCTCCAAACAAGCTCACCGTGGTTGTTCTCCACTTGGGGAATGGTTGGCATCGGACATATCGAGATTGCCGCATAAAATGGGCACATGTTCATTCTAGTGGCAATTGATTTTTTCACCATATGGCTTGAAGAAACAACATATAAAGAAGTAACCAAGAAGGTTATGGTAGACTTTGTCCGTGACCGTATCATTTGCCGGTTCGGCGTCCTAGAGTCAATCATCACTAATAATGGTTCCAATCTCAATAGTGATCTGATGAAAGTAATGTGTGAGACGTTCAAGATCAAGCACATGAACTCTACAGCCTATAGACCTCAGATGAATGGAGCCGTAGAAGCGGCCAATAAGAAAATCAAGAAGATATTAAGGAAAATGGTAGAGAAACACAAGCAGTGGCACGAAAAGCTATCCTTTGCTTTATTGGGATACCATACCACAGTCTGCACATCAACCGGGGCGACTCCCTATATGTTAGTTTATGGTACCGAGGCAGTCATTCACGTTGACGTAGAGATTCCCTCCCTATGGATTATACAGGAAGCAGAACTTGATTATGCGGAATGGGTAAATAGTCGTTATGAGCAGCTAGCCTTTATAGACGGGAAAAGACTGAATGCAGTTTGCCATGGTCAATTGTATCAGAATAGGATGTCCAGAGCCTTCAACAAAATAGTCAAACCGAGACAATTCACACCGGGGCAACTGGTGTTGAAGAAAAATATCCCGCATCAAGATGAGGCCAAAGGAAAGTTCTCTCCAAATTGGCAAGGCCCATACATGGTTCATCGGGTTCTAACAGGAGGAGCCCTCATACTCGCAAAAATGGATGGAGAAGTTTGGCCAAAGCCAATCAATTCAGATGCAGTCAAGGGTTACTATGTGTAATCTTATGCTTCCTTATATGATGTAATTTGAACTATTCCTGACTTGATTCCCATTTAAGAGGGGATATGTAGGCAGCCCTATTGGTTCGGTCACAATTCAATAAAAAATTTATTTTCCCCGATATTGGAAACTAGGGCAGAATTTTGAGGAGGACCCTCAAAATTCCGGAGTCGACTTTCAGCCATTCATCGCACACAACCGTTAGAAACACCAGACCAGTAAACTAGGGCATAATTTAGAGGAGGACCCTCAAAATTCCGGAGCAAAAAAGGTCGCAATGTCTTGAACAGCGTCACGGTCGTCAGTTCATCTAAAAGAAAATCATTTTAAATTATGTACTTACATCATGTTTTTACTAAATCTTACATGGCTACTATCAAAATTGCTTTGTTTAGCCAATGAAAACAAGAACCGAGTAGGATGAGCGGGGGCCACGGGAAGACGAACTAACCTTCCCTCTTTACAAAACTCACGACTTTTATTTGGATACATTCACCCAAGACATAAAATCATTAGATACGACTACATACTCATACTTTTTTCAGGAATACAACTCTCATAATTATCGCCTATTTACAAGTGCTATTCGTACGCGACATCCCCAGCAGCCACAGTGACAATCAACTAGCAGCTATCGTCTCTCAGCTAAGGAATTTTGTTACTCTTCACTTTTATTTCTCTGGATTGCATAAGGCTACCTTTCTACCTTCCGAGACTAAGCATTGTCTTCTTCTGTATTTTCCCTGCATTGCGTAAGGCTACCTTTCTGCCTTTCGAGACTAAGCATTATCTCCATCTGCATTTTTTTGCATTGCATAAGGCTACCTTTATGCCTTCCAAGACTAAGCCTTGTCTCCATCTGCATTTTTTTGCATTGCATAAATCTACCTTTCTGCCTTTCGAGACTAAGCATTGTCTCCATCTGCATTTTTTGCATTGTATAAGGCTACCTTTCTACCTTCCGAGACTAAGCAATGTCTCCATGTGCATTTTCACTGGATTGCATAAGGCTACCTTTCTGCCTTCCGAGACTAAGCATTGTCTCCAACTGCATTTTCCCTACATTGCATAAGGCTACCTTCCTGCCTTCCAAGGTTAAGCAATACCTCCATCCTGCGTGGCTGAAATATCGCCAACTTTATTTAAATCATGCATGGCAAAAATATTGCCAACTTTATTTAAATCCTACATTGCTGAAATATCGCGAACTTTATTTAAATCCTGCATGGCTGAAATATCGCCAACTTTATTTAAATCCTGCATGGCTGAAATTTTGCCAACTATATTTAAATCTTGCATCATTAAAATATCGCCAACTTTATTTAAATCTTTACATCGGGTGAAATATCACCATTTATATTTATGTTTTACATCGGCTGAAACATCGCCAACTTTATTTAAATCTTTACCTCGGCTGAAATATCTCCATTTATATTTATGCTTTACATCGGCTGAAATTTTGCCAAATCTTGCATTTTATGGGCAGAAATATCGCCAAATTGTCTAAAGGCATCATTGTCCGGAGGCACCATTTTCATAGCCTGGGAACGCCATGCCATGGCCTGAGGACCCCGCTTTTATATTTTGAACATCATTATTCAAAGGTATCATGGTTCGGAGGCACAATTATCATAGCCCAATAACGTCATTTCATAGCCTGTGAATCCTTTATTATACGCTTCATGGCCTAGGACGTCATGGTCTGAGGATGTCATCTTACCCGTCGGAAGACAGCATTCATGGTCCAACAGGAACTTGCATCACGTTTAAGTTCATACACTATATTTTTGTATTGCTCATCCATAGGTACACCAGCTAGCAACAACTATTACAACAGGAGCAATCTTTCTCCAGTCCCCACAGCCAATCGGTACCTGACCATCCTTCCCAACCTGAATATTGCGTCCGTCCTTTTCAAAACCTCCATCGGCATATTCCACCAATGTATCCTAAACTATATATGACCTGATTCCTATAAGACCAGGGATATGTAGGCAGCTCAAGAACCAGAACTCGATCAAACACTTTTTTCTTTGTTCAAGTCGTCTCTTCCGGTCAAAATTGGTCATTATATCTTTACCCGACAACTCTTTTATCGTTCTCAGGTAAAGAGGGGCAACTGTTGATACTCAATTTTTCCCTAACTAATTTTATACTCAAATTATTCTCAAAATAACATGTACATGCATATATAAGTATGCCCAATAATTTTTGACATTTTTCTAATTTTTAAAGCTTTTTAAAATCATTTTATTATTTGTTTTGGTAGTACAAAATCCAATAATTATTCCTAAAACTAATACTTTTGGAGAGTAATTTATTTCCATCCTCATATTTATGCCACAATATAATTAAGTATATTTTCATATTTTTTTTTACAAAATTATTTGGTATTTTAAAAGCTAAATTTCATACAATTGCGATTATAGCCTATCTTATGATTAATAAATATTTTTATAACCATAAAATTGGTCCTAATATTTTTAAATTAATTTGTTTATAAGTGCAGTGCTTTTAATTTGCTTTTAAAATCATTTACTATTTTTTTTATAAAATAAAATATTTATTTAACATTTAGCCTCATTTCATTACAATATTAGCCTATTCATATTTCAATTTTAACCCTCAATTTACCCAATACTAACCCTCAATTGGACCAGCCCAATTTTGTTTTAACCCGGCCTCGATCTGTCCCAAACAACCCGCCCGGTTCCTATTATTGACCCAGATCATTGATCATTTTGATCAACGGCCATAAGCCACCCTTACCTTTTTTAACTCCAAACGACTAACCTAATCTCTCATTTCCCATCTGATAGTCGCCCTCGAATCCTCTCATCTATCAAACTATCTCGAACTCTCTCGAAACCCTAGCTTTACTCACCGTCTTCGACCTTTGACTCACCGAAATCCATGGCTTCACATGCCATGGATGATCTATGCTCATCTCCTACTGCTCCTATGTGCTTGATACTCGAAGGCTCAAGGCTACACCTCTAAGGTCTTCACTCAGACCTCCGCTGACTTGAGGTTTCCGGCCTGGCTCCGGCATATCTTAGCCTTCTGAGCTTGTTTCTAGCCTAATCAGACTCAGATCTGACCTTTTTCAAGCCTTTCTCATTCTAGGCCCTCGCTGTTCGAGGTTTTTCTCCGATTCTCTTCATATATGTGTGTATTCATTCTCTATTTTTGAGTTTTTAAAAGATTTCCCCAACTTCTCTTTAAATTTTTTTACTTTCAAAGTCTTTTCTTTCCAATTTAGGGTTTCTGAAAATGCTTAAGTGTTTTCCAACTTTTCTTTTCCCTTTCTTTAGGTTCTTATGTTTTTCTTTCACCATGAATGTTCCTCTACTGTTTTTTCTACACTATGTGCTTGTATGCTTTTCACTATGCTCTGCTTCCACTATGATCTCGCCTACTGTATTCTTTTACTGCATTCATTAAGTGTTCTTACTATTTTTACCTTTTTAACTTTCCTCCAGAATACCTACTTAAGCATGTTTTCCTCTTCTGTTTCTTTTGCTCTCATTATGTTTTTAATTAATTTCCTTACTCGGTTTGCTTTAAACTTTCTACTTTATTTGCTTGTTCCCTTTTTTGTCTTTTTTGCATATGATTCAAGACAAAACCCTAGGATTTTGGGGGTTTTGGTGAGTTTGGTCTTGTGTGTTTAATCTAGGGTTCTATTTGAGCCATGGACTCTCTCAAACTCGCTTTGGATCTACGTGTTGAATTCGAACCCTTTTGTGTATGACTCTAAATTCTTCTATGCTAGACTCTTCTGATTAGCGTGACAGTCCCTTTTATATGTGTGTTAAAATCTTTCTTCAATAAAGGTTTTCCAGCTTATGTTTGAATCAGAATCCTTTTTTGGGGGTTAATTGATTGTTGCTAATTCTTCTTAAGTAAAGCCTCTCTTTACCTTTTTCTGACATGGTTCATTCATACAAAATTTTTGACTCATGATTGCTTTTCTGTCAATTGGTTTCCTTTCCTTAATTTGCACAACCGTGTACTGTTAAAACCCTTCCGTTAAATAACTATCACGTATTTACCCCTTCTTGCACTACTTTGAATAATGTTTAGTTGACTTCTTTCCTTATTTACTTTGCCCGTTTGAAATCATAATCCCTTAATTAAAGGAAAACCTTGTGTGATTGATTCTCAAATTATTTCCTTACCTATTTTTGCTTCTTTTCTACATTATAAATACACGGCTTCCTTCAACTCTACACACATGATTAAGCATACAAAAAAATCAGAACTCTCTTCTAAACTTGTAATATTGCTTCTTGACTACACTTTGGCTTTCATAAGGCTACTGCTTCTCCTTACTTACTTCTTTGAATTGGTATTTCCTAAAATTAATTTCAGTATCATTCTTATGTGATTATTCGTAGTCTGTGTATCCATGTATGCTTTCACCTCTCTACAAAGCTAATTTTGATGTACCTACATGCTTTTGCTTGCTCTTTCTTTGTTTCTTGCTGCTAGTATGAACAATTGCTCCCATACCCCATTCCCCTATTTGTGCTGAGTTAGGGTATAGCCTGGAAGCATCCCAATTGTTGTCCAGGGATGAACGTGACCTTCAACAAGGTCTTAACTCCCAAATTCTAAGGCTGACAGGCTGGTCAAGGGTGTGCCAGCATCGTAATTATTGGGTATGACCACCAGCCTGCCCCGGCCTCCCCTTAATTCCCTTTTATTACACTTACACTTACTCCTACTCTCTAAGTTCCCCCCCCCTCCTTTGAGCCTTTCCTTGGGATCTTGAGTTCCCTCAGAACTTGGACATTTGAGGGCTGGCCTTTCCACACTGCACTATAATCGGATTCTGCAATAATATTTGGGGTGTAACCATTGTCTGGAACTTTGACACATCCCAAATAAGAGAAAGACTTTGGAAAATCCGATCTTGGAAGTTGGTTTATCTCATATTTTTAGGCTCTGAGTCTGGATTAGGCTGATTAGATGTAGATGGAATCACTGATGTATTTTTATTCTTTCCTCTGATTTATTTGGTCTGTAATAAATTTTGTAATAACTATTGGGGTGTATAGTGAAAGGGATGGGATTGAATGTGTGCGAAGGGGTAGATACCATGTTTTAGGGATTGTTACTTTCAAAATTCAACATCTCATGTAGATAAGATGTTTTAGGGATATTTACTTTCAAAATTCAGCATCTCATGTAGATACCATATTTTTGGGATATTTACGTTAAAAAATTCAGCATCTCATGTAGATACCATGTTTTAGGAATTGTTACTTTCAAAAATTCGGCATCTAATGTAGATACAATGTTTGTAGGACTTACCACTTTCAAACCTCTGCATCTCACAAAGATACCATGCTCATAGGTTTTTTGCACGTCGTATAAATACCATGGCCATAAAATCGCCGCTGAAACTCTGGATATCATATAGATAATGTGCCTATAGGACTTCCTGCATTTTGCATATACATCTGTCACTAGGTAAATCTTCTTATAGGAGTTAAAATAACCAAATTGCATATAGATGACCTACCTATAGGATCTCTGCATGACAATAACAACGATAAAATCAATGATGCATAGAGAGCATACCTATAGGAGCTATCAACTAAATCTGAATCGCCCATTCACTCCTAAGTTTAACATCAATGGTAATTTGTTTAACACTTGCAGAGCTTACAACCAACAGTGTTCTTTTTTCAATCACTTTATTCCTCCATTAATACATATCATGCCTATAGGTCCCGTTTAACACATAGGCAAATAGTTAAGTAATTAATCAACTATGTCACTTTTTCGACAACTACATCTAAGCAAGACTAATTGGACCTCCTATCTGGGAAATATGTGGTAAGTCAACCTATCCCATGCCTTAATTTAATTCAGACCAAATCAGTATGTGTAAGACATGCTAAACAATGTGTTTCTTAAAATGAGGAGGCATGTTTGAGCCTTTAATCTGCTATATGTTTCCCCTAACTGCATTATGTGTTTTGTCTGTCGCCTTAGACTTTACCCTTTTAAACTCGAAAAAAGATCTCCCCAACTCTTTCCCCTTTCAGGATTAGTAGACCCAACTGCCTCCGGGACTGATAGGTGGGGCGGGTAGTAGCATGCAATAAGTAACGAGACCATTCCGCGATTTAGTACCTTAGCGGGGTGGATAAGGGTAGACATGGATATGATTATCACGCGATAACTCCACGTGTATAAATGGTTACCGGGTGTTGCGTGGGGTGATCCATGTTATTTATAAACCTAGGACCCCCTCCCTCTTTATGTTTTTACCTATTCTTTATTTTTTAGAATTTTTAAAACTGTCCGTTTTCTGTTCTTTTAAACCTCGTCTTTTATTTTAATCATTTAAAATCTCTTTCAGTTATTTAATTTTCAATCCTATTTCTTTTCCAAATTTCTTCCCCATTTCATTCTCTTGTTTGATTATTTGTACCAACTATTTGACCCCAATTTTTTGCACTTGTGTATTCTTTAGATAATTATGAAATCGCCTATTCCCAAACTTCACCATGTTTAACTTTTACACTTTTCTTTGCTTAAAATCATTATGTGAAAGTTGTCTTGTATGTTTATTTGTTGTATACATTTAATGTAACAACATAGCATGGTCGGGAACCACACTAGTGGATCTTGAGAAGTACCTAACACCTTCCCCTCGAGATAATTTATAGCCCTTACCTGAACTCTGGTTTTCCAACTCAAAACCATTAGTGTCCTAATGCACTTAATCATTATGTGGCGACTCTTCAAATCCAAAACCCAATTCCTAAATGGGAATAGAGTTGTCTTCCCAAATGTCGTAAACCCGATTTCAATTTAGAAAAAGGGGGCGTCGACACCTTGCATGTTCTTTATAGATTGTTCTATGCTTCTCAGCTTCCCAGATATTTCATCTCACCCTTTTTTCCAGTAACCTTTTCATTTTCAGCATGAATCTCATCCCGATGGCTCTTCTTGTATGAATCAAGAACTTTGCGGGCAACCTTTGAGGGGTAATATTGGGCATCACAAGCTTTAAGTGGGTATTCATTGTTGGGGGTAGCAGATATGACAGGAGGGTATTTTTAGGGAGAGGTAATTGGAGAAAGAGTGATGGAGATACAAGGGTGGTTGGGAAGTGCTAAAGCTTAGATAAAGGTAGCATCTAAGAAGTCAGGTGGTAGAGGAGGTGGTGCCTTGCCATTCATCCAGGCCTGATACATGTCCATCATGTGTTGTCTTAACATCATTGCCTCATCAGCCAAACAGGTATTCTGTTCAACCAACTGCTTTCGGGCACCCTTATCAACCAATCCAATTATGCCTTTTTCTACCATTGCCTTTTGACTTTATGTTGTAGAGAAGAGTTACCACTTCAAAAACCATAAACTAACCACCATTCTGTTATGAAGATGTCAAAAAGGAATAAAATGGGGTCATCCCGTTAGCGTTAGGGTATTTAACAGCAAAAATATCACATTGCGTGCAATGCACCTAGCAACAATTAATGGTTCTAGAATGACTTCGAGGGTCGTAAGGTCACTTGGCATCATCCCAGTTTGTCCATTTGAATCTTCTCTTTTCTTTTCTTTCCTCGCACTTCTTAGCTCGCTCATTTTCTTTCTGATTATCGCTCTTTTTTTCCTCTTATTTCTCACATCCCACAATTTCACCCTCATCTTCTTTCCTTTTTTCCTTTTCCTTTTAATAAAAAAATGATTGGATCAAACCCTATGTAGGTTGCCTACGTATCATGACCCCGCATGAATCAGATCTTTGGGTAGTTCTAGGGGATAATTGTAAAAATAAACAACACATTTTGGGATTTTCAAATTTTTTCCAAATAAAATAAAATGTTCTGATTACAGCTACTCCTCCTACCAAAATTTTACCATAAAAACCAACAGACTCAAAAAGGAGACTAAGAGGAGAAAAATAAAGATTCATTTTGACTTAAAAAGTTATCACTATGTTTCAAAATTTCGATAAAAATATCTAGCTTTGCCCATACGGCCTTTCAGCACTTTGAGGGAGAAGATTTTAAGGTTGTGTTCGCTTAACCGGCCAAAACCTTGAAAAATGACCAAAGGCGCCTGTTCTTGCAAAAACAGCCTTCCGGCGCCCTTTTGAGGACATTCGACTATTTTGACAAGAATGGCATCACCTTACTTATATACAATAAAAATAAAATTTTGTTCTTTTGGGCTATTTTTCAAAAAGGAAGTTGGACCCGATAGGGGTTGCCTACTATCTCGCGCCCTATGAGAATCAAACTAGCATAGTTCAGACAGCTTGGACACTTTTGAAATAACTCTTTTTGAAAACGTTTGGTAGAGTTTAGGGATATTTTCAAATATTGGGTTTTCTTTAGAACAAGGCTTTATTTCTTCCTTACATCATACTTGGTTTTCCTTTTTGCTTTATTTTTCCTAGTCGGTCAGCATGCAAGCCAAAACAAATAAATGTTCACAGAGCACATAGAATGCATCAGGATGGTCTATTATTTTTGGTGCACCTGTACTAGACGGACCCAACCACTGTGTTGAGTCCCCTAAGTCAAATGCACGTGATGCAAATAAACGTTCCTACTAGGGATCCGGTATGAAGCTGTGTTTTTCTAGATTTAAATCCTGGGGTTTTGTTCTAGACTTGGGGTACCCGAGCGGACAACTAGGGCCGAAGAGGGGGAGACGTACTGGGAGCACTGAAGTCTACCCGGCCTTGTCGATTGCCCATCGTCGTTCTATTTGGTATAATTTCTACCGAAAAAGCAGGCCACGCGAACATGTGCAACATTTTCGGAAGACTCATATGGGTGGCATAAGAAGGCAGTTATATACAATTAAAACAATATAAAAGCGGTAAACAAATAGCAATTAGCACAGAGATTCATAAAATACAGTAATATGAACAATAAATAAAGCCAAGTAAAAATCATGAAACAAGCTTGAATTCTTGAACCTTAAACCAGAGATTCTGGGTTCTTGTCCCCAGTAGAGTCGCCAAAGATGTCACACCTCCTTTTTACCTACACTAAGTAAGGGTATAAGAAGTTTTTCCAATTTAGGCGACAATAGAAACGAAATTATTTTTTATTAAAAATTTAGAGTCGCCATTTAGGATAATTTATGGTGTCCCAAGTCACCGGTTCAAATCCCGAATCGAGGAATTATTGACTCTGTATTACAGTTCGCGAACTAGAAATCCGGGTAAGAAATTCTATTAACCTGGGAGAAGGTGTAAGGCATTCCTGGGCTTCGTGGTTCCAGCACGGTCGCTTTGATCATACTTGGCTTTCCAAGATTGTTTAATTACTCATTTTAGAACCTGTGTGCAATTACCTTTTACTGCTTCTAAATTAAGAAAAATTATTTTGAAACGGGTCATGCGTACGTGTACCCATTTGTTTGGCACGTCAAAAATCGTGTCACGCAAACGTGTCCACAAATAATAACGCTTTATTTTTATTAGAAAAATTTGGCTGAAGTTGCGCAAACGCATACTCCGATTTTGTTTTTAGAATCGCAATCATGTCACACGAACATGTCCACAACCGCGATAGTTTATTAAACGGCCCTAAAGGTTTTTCTACGAATATTCCTCATTAATAATTAATCATTTAAAAAAAGCCCAAAAGAACTCAAGAGGTGTTTTATGACAAAGTTTAAACTCAAAATCAAGGTAAGTAGACAAAGATCCATTTCATATTTTTTTAAAATGGGCCTGATGATGTTCTACAGACAAGGAACCATCAATTTTAAAAATGATTTGGGCCATGCTTCAGCAATAGGCCCAATTTGAAAATCGTGCAACCGAAGGAACACAACCTTGGGAATGAACCTATGTGAGTCCACATCAACACACATAAAGTTATGTTCCCCATTATCACGTCAACCAATAACAATCAACAGATACTACATGGAAATATTGAAATTGATTTAACAAAATGAAACCCCCTTTTTATTCTTTAATCGGCGAGATCCCTTCCCCTAACTATCATATGCCAGCTAATTACATGATTTCAGATTCAGCCCAATCATCAGTTAACAATTCCAAAGGCAGTCATGACTCTCAATTTTATTTACAGATTGGATCATATTTGCACTTCTAATTCCTAAAACTAACCTTCATTTCAATAAGATATTAACACTAACTGATTGTGCAAAGATTTTGAGTAAGACTAATAAGGAAATTGAGCTACTCTTAACGTGGATCTATGATTATATATCACAAATCAGATCTTATTTCCAAAATACAACTAACAAACACCTTAGAACACATCACAATACCCTTCAAATGCCAACTAGACTTGTCATTTTACAGGTTCCCAATGAGTCTAACAACTGGCATTCCAAAGGATTTCAATAAACAACCAGGGCCAAAACCATACTGATCTATAGTAAGAATCAATCCAAAATCTATTTTCCAGGACATTAATGCAAAAGAATAAAGGTGAACAAACGAAATTCATGGTTTAACCATATTTACAAACTCAAATTCATTCCTAGTTTAAGGCATAAGTTCATAACACCTTGAACACACATTAGTTCATTCCTATATCCACAATAGAACAGACCTAAAATCCTTGAACAATATCATTTAAATGTATAAAACAGTCCCTAAAGCAACTATGCTCAAACAAGTTCAAATCTGATATTTAAAACAGAACATATGACATGAATAACTACATATAAGAAGCTAGAATAAAATGGACATCAAACCAAAATAAAATTAGGTCACATATCCTAAAGGTATTATAGTGTTAGCATTGATCAAACTCCTCATCTTGAATTAACAAACAGCATCATAACTTAGCCAAAACTTAATTTCTCATTCATGGTGTGAAAAGAATACCTGAATACAGCAGTCAAAATAAAAGGAAGAGAGGTAACTAGGGTCAGAACTTCAGCTCACAGCAACAATGTAACAATGAAAACCAATTTAAAATTGAAATAATCCCAAAATCAGTTTTAATCAAGCTATAATCCAGCAAAACCTCAACCCAGGATTTCATAAACCCAAGCTCAAACCATTTTAAATCCCACAATGAGGAGCTACTGTTTTCAGATGTTTGAAAAGAAGCAGAAAAATCACTGGAATTCAATGAAACAATAGTATTTTCTTTGTATTTCTATCTCTGAATTATAGTGCTAATGGTTCTTTGTATTTTCTGGAATTCTATCACTGAAGTTCTACCTTGGAAGGCAAGAATAAGCTGCCTTTATAGGCAAGCAAATAGGGCAGACCTAAGAGTTCAGCTTTGCACTTGTAGTCCCTTTCTAATTCTCATTTTTAGCTTAAAAGTCCTTCAATTATTGACTTGTTGGTCAAGCTAGCCTACTTTGCAGCTTCTAGAAAGCTTCTTCAGGTTGTTACCAAAAGATTCCCTAGATGAACTACCCAAGTTACCCCTTGCACCTCTGAAAATTACCTTAGAGACCAATCCTGGGTCAGATTGACCCGACGAAACCCAACCAAACCCTTGGAGTGGGGTCTAAACTAGCCTCAAGGTCCAAGCAGTAAAGGCGACCCAAACTGAATGAGTAATTCAAATGCAAACAAGGGAAATTTACTTAAATGACTTCAACAGCTAACCTAAACAAATGACTGATTACTGAAAAAAAGTAAGCAAGGATTCAATTAAGTTATTATATAGAAAAAAAACTAAGCTATGAGACTGAGAGGAAAGGGAAAATCTAAACTTAACATCTAAAACTAAATAAAGTAGATCAACAAAACTTGAAAACAGAAACTAAAAAAAATGAAATGAGAATAAATACAAAACAAAAAACAAAAAAAAAACAAACTGTCCTAAGGGAGTAACTAAGTTCATGTCACACCCCGAACTTGGGCCTAGACGTAACACGACACTCGTTGCCTGACTACATGTGACCGAGTGACCCAACTGGCTGGTTAAATCAACATGTGATATTATAACATAATGAATACGGAAGATAAACTAACACATGCTGATAAACTGAATGTCTGGATGATATAAATTGAGTGCGAAAATACTAATATAATTTCTGAAACATATTTGTTGCAAAATAGCTTAACATGAAAAACATGAGACTCTGTTTAACTGTTATCTAGTCTATGAAGCCTCAATTGAAGTACTGAAAGCACTAACTATCTGTAAATACTGAAAGGTTATAAAGTAATAATAATGCCCCGAAAGAACTGGGATCACCAAATAGCTAGTACGAGAATCCTAGTGCTCTGCATCATCAACCTGTAAATCATTACCTGCATTGTGAGATGCAGGCCCCGGGAAAAAGGGACATCAGTACATTTGAATTGTACTGGTATGTAAAGCAACTAAAATAAAGAATTATAAATGTTGAAACTGAAACTAAGCTGATAACTGAAAAGGTAACTGATAACTGAAAAGATGAACAACCTATTTATCTGAATAAGCTATAGCCTCGGGCCCAATATATATATGCACATTCTACGACCTTAGACACAAGTATACGTTTACATAACTACGGCCTTGTCACGCCCCGAACCATGGCCTGGACATAACACGGCTATCGATGCCTGACTGTAAGTGACCGAGCGAACCAACTGTATGGCTGGATCAACATGTGGTATAACTATGAGCTAGAGGTAAATATAAAACACGATAATTTGCTAAAAATGCTGACTAAAATATCATAGATACAGAAAATGCTAAAAGATTTGCAAGTATAAACAAGTAGCCGACAAGGCTAACACATGAAAGCCTACTAATATCTGACTGACTGGGTTATAGTCTATAAAGCCTTTAAGGAATACCGAAAATGCCAACTATTTACCCGGGATAAGGTCCCCCGCATGCCATATTAACTGAAATACTATAAGGACTAAAACAAAAGATAGATAAGTCCCCGAAAGTTTGTTGCTCACCAACAGCTAATACGAGATGTCCTAACAAGCAGAATCGTCAACCTGAAAATCGTTACCTACATCGCGAGATGCAGTCCCCGGGCAAAAGGGATGTCAGTACATTTGAATTGCACTGGTATGTAAAATAGTTGAACAAAAAAGCTATAAATACTGGAACTGAAACTGAAATGCTAGCTGATAAACTGATAACTGAACAAGGAAGTAAGGGTGTGAATACTCCCTCTTCTGAATGATGAACAACCTGTTTAACTAAATATGAAACTACAGCCTCCGGCCCAATATATATATATATATATATATATACACACACAACTGTGGCCTCAGGCGCAAAGATGTATAAAATATAAACTGCGACCTCGGGCCCAAATACAGGTGTTCAACATCCACGAATATAAAATCAGGAACTGAGAGTCATATTACAATACATGATACTGAAATAATGATCCATACCGGGTCATATGATACTAGAATAGTGAGTATGATTAGACTGAGATGAGTATTCATAATAAGTTGATTTGTCATAACTGAAACTCATAGAATATTGAATGATTATGAGACTATGCCATCTAGAGAATAGAAGTCCAACTACTCTACAAGAAACTAAGGCATAGTTCCTTTCGGAGAAAACTGGTCATGATCATAATGAATGGGACGTAGGGAGAATCATAGACATTTCCAAATGTAAAGGGTTAGCCTTATATACCTTAAGTTCCTGCTATTGAGGGTAATACAACGTAGGTCAATCCTTTCCACTTAAATCTATAGCAATACAAGTCAAATGGATTCTACATTAGCTATAATTCTTATGTTTTGGTCACTTAAGCATTTTGTCAAACACTTGGTAAAAATAAAGCTTCATAGTCCTTATTAATGGTGTCTCTACACCCAACAACCCATTCTCTTGTTCCTAGATAAATTCTAAGGTCTCAAATGATTACACCAACATTATTCTTCATCACCCATAAGGCAAATAATAGTCTCAACCAATAATCAACACTCAACACCCTAACCCTATAATCGTTCATGCTTTTCTATCAACCCCAACAACTCATGTCTCATGAACTAGGATTTATAATCATTAAACCAATGCTAGAATCAATTAGAGGGTGAAGACATTACCTTTTCAAAGTTCAAACCCTTGATTTTCGAGTTGTAGGCTTCCTTCTCTCAATGGTGATGTCCCAATCAAATATATAATTATATGGAGGGTTTACCCATGTTAATAAGAAGTTATAAAGGTAAAATTAACTTAGAATCACCATTAGAACTGACCTTGGGTAGTGGAAGGACCCTTAAGGAGTTAAGTTTTTGAGAGTTCCCCTTTCTAAAGAAAGCTTTTATGGTTTGGGGCTGTGGGTGACGAAATATAGCTTTAAAACGACTCGCGAGTTCGCAAACCTGGAGGCTTGTTCGCGCTCAACATCAGTAATACATCCTTCCACACGCGAGTTCGCGCACCTGGAGGCTTGTTTGCACTAGTGTCCGCGCATACGCGTACTATTTCGAAAAACGCACATAACTTTTGTCACAGAGATCCGTTCGGGAGTTGTAATATATAATTGGAAATATATTTCAAAGACCTACAATTTTAATGCTTTGAGTTTTCCCCAATTCCTTACACAATTTCACTAAAACGTGATAGAAGACAGATTTTCTGCAACTTAGTCGATTTTGTCAAATCTTATGCACCTCTCTTTCCATCTTGATTTTTGAAACTACTATTTTAACTACAATCATCTCGTTGGGACTTCACATGTTCAAAATATAACCTTACCACTCATTTACCACATTCACACCTAAGCCCCATTTATGGGGTGTTACATTATCTCCCCTTTGGGATCATTCGTCCTCGAATGATGGTCCTGGTTGCAACTACGACTATATATGGACATTAAACGGGTGTGATGATGATATGCGAATATTGAAATATCATGAATACATATGTATCCAGCTGAATGAGCATGTGATCACTAAATACTAAGCTGAATGGAAAGGTCAATTGCCTTCCACATTTTCCTTTTTCCCTTCAAAGAGATGGGCATATCTGAACTTCATGTCCTCCTCAGCTTCCCATGTCGCCTTTTCAATCTTTTGATTCCTCCAAAGCACTTTTACTAAAGCAATTTCCTTAGTTCTAAGCTTGCGAACTTGATGATCAAGAATAGCTACTGGAATTTCTTCATAAGATAGGCTGTCTTTAACCCCTATAACCTTTGTAGGAACCACATGTGACGGGTCTCCTATGAATTTCTTCAATATGGACACATGCAACACTAGGTGTACGACAGCTAGTTCTTATGGCAATTCCAACTCATAAGCCACCTGTCTGATCCTTCACAAGATTCTATATGGACCAATATAGCGAGGACTAAGTTTCCCCTTCTTCCCATATCTCATAACGTATTTCATGGGTGCTACTTTCAAAAACACCCAATCATCAACTTGGAACTCTAAGTCCCTACGTCGCACGTCCGAATAGGACTTTTGGCGACTTTGAGCCGTCTTCAAATGCCTTTGCATTAAGTTGACTTTCTCCTGATAGACCAAACTGGGTCCTAACGACTCCGTTTCTCCAACTTCAAACCAACCAATTGGTGATCTTCACCTTTGCCTATACAAAGCTTAGTACGGTGCCATTTTGATACTGGAGTGATATCTGTTATTGTAGGCAAACTCAATGAGAGACAGATGATCGTCCCAACTACCTTTAAAATCAATAACACACGCCCTCAACATATTATCCAGAGTCTGAATGGTTCATTCCTCCTGTCCATCTATCTGTGGATGAAAAGCGGTGCTGAGGTTCACCCTTGTGCCCAATCCCTTCTGAAAGTATTTCCAAAAGTTTGCTGTGAACTTGACACCACGATCTGAGATGGTGGACAAGGGAGTCCTATGCAATTGGACAATTTCTTTGATATACAACTTAGCATAATCCTCACCCAAATCTGTAGCCTTTATTGGCAAGAAGTGAGCTTACTTGGTAAGTCGATCTACAATCACCCAAATTGAATTATGCTTCCAGAACGAGTGACGTAGACCGGTTATGACGTCCATGTTTATCATCTCTCATTTCCAAATAGGAATTTCTATATTCTGAGTTAAATCGACAGCCCTCTGGTGTTCGACTTTCACCTACTGGCAATTTGGACACTTAGCCATGAAATCTGCTATATTCCTTTTCATATCGTTCCACCAATAAACCTCCTTAAGATCGTGATACATCTTTGTGGAACCAGGGTGAATATAATACCTATAATTGTGGGCTTCTACATAATCTTCTCTCTGAGCCCATCTACGTTTAGAACACATAGTCTGCCTCCGTATCTCAAGGTTCCATCATCTCCCCCTAGTTCAAAATCCATAGTGTTGTGTTTGTGAATTTCCTCCTTCAGCTGCAATAAGTAGGGATCACCGAACTATTTTTCCTTCACTTCAGCTACTAAGGAGGATTCAACCCTGTTCTGGAGAATAACGCCACCATCTTTGGAGTCCAAAAGTCGAACTCCTAGACTTCCTAAGCGGTGGACTTCCTTCACCATAGCTTGCTTGGCTGCCTCAACATGAGCTAAGCTGCCCATAAAACGCCGACTGAGAGCATCGATTACAACATTTGCTTTTACTGTATGATAGAGGATATCAATATCATAATCTTTAAGTAATTCAAGCCACCTTCTATGACGTAGATTTAATTCTCTTTGCTTGAAGATATACTGGAGGCTCTTGTGATTTGTAAAAATGTCAACATGTACCCCATACAAATAATGGCGCCAAATCTTAAGCGCAAACACCACAACTGCTAATTCAAGATCATGAGTCAGATAATTCTTCTTATGAGCCTTTAGTTGTTTCGACGCATAGGCTATGACTTTTTCGTGCTGCATTAATACACACCCAAGACCAACCCCTGAAGCATCAAAATAAATAACGAACCCCTCTGTTCCTTCCAGTAGTGTCAAGATTGGAGCTGAAGTCAACCTCTTCTTTAACTACTCAAAACTTTTCTCGCATGCATACGACCATTGAAACTTGACTTTCTTCTAAGTTAGTCTAGTCAAAGGGGACGAGATAGAAGAAACTCCCTCTACGAAACGCCTGTAATAGCCTACTAAACCTAAGAAACTTCTTATATCGGATACTGAGGTGGGTCTAGTCCAATTCTTCACTGCCTCTACTTTCTGAGAGTCCACCTTCACGCCTTCCCCTGAGATAACATGGCCAAAAAACGCTACTGATTTCACCCAAAATTCACACTTGGAAAATTTTGCATATAGCTTGTGATCTTCAAGTGTCTGTAACAAAATTTTGAGATGTTATGCATGGTTAGTCTCGCTATGGGAATAAATCAAGATGTCATCAATAAACACAATAACAAACAAATCAAGATAAGGCTTGAAGACCCTATTCATAAGGTCCATGAAAGCTGTTGATGCATTTGTTAAACCAAATGACATTACCAAAAATTCAAAATGCCCATAGCGAGTTCTAAAAGGTGTTTTTAGGATATCAACTTCCTTAACCTTCAACTGATGGTATCCCGATCTGAGGTCAATCTTGGAATAACACTGGGCACCCTAAACTTGATCAAATAAATCATCTATTCTAGAAAGAGGGTACTTGTTCTTGATGGTGACTTTATTCAACTGACGATAGTCAACACACATATGCAAGGACACATCCTTCTTTCGGACAAACAAGACTGGTGCGCCCCAAGGTGAGACACTTGGCCTTATAAATCCCTTATCTAGAAGATCTTTCAACTGGACCTTTAACTCTTTTAACTCTGTTGGAGCCATTCTATAAGGCTGAATAGATATCGGTTTAGTGCTTGTAAGCACGTGCTTTTTGCCCTCACGACAATTACTCCCAAAAATTGTAAAATAAAATAGTCTCGATTTTGTGGATTTCATGTTGTCTTTCCTTAGCATCAGCATTTGTTCTGTGTGTGTCTTTATTTGTTACATTAATCAAAAATACAAAAAAAATACGTGTTGCAGGCATGTAGGAATTAATTGTGCGTTCGTAAAAAATTTATTAAACATAAAATGGTTAAAAAGAAAATTATAAAAAATGCACAGTTTTGTTCCTTGCCATTAGGATTTTATTTAAATGTGTAATTTGTGTTAATGGTTTGAGTGTTAATTAATAGGCGTGTAATTTTATTTCTCTTAATTTGTTTAAAGTGGATTTAACTTAAGTATGGCTAGTTAAGAAATGGGACAAGTGGCTAAAATTGCAAAAGAATCCAGCCCAGATTGCGTGGTAACCCGGTCCAAGTTGGTGGGTCTCTAAGACCGTTGAAACGATGTAGTGTGGCATTGAAGCTACGTCGTTTCAACGCCAATAGATCTCAACCGTGAGTCCATTCCTAATCCAACGTTTGAGATCCCATTTCCATAACCTGTTACCCGGCCCCGACCCGCTCTTCAGAGACCGATCCGTTCTCAAGTCTCCCCAAACGACACCGTTTCACTAAATGAATCGATCTCGGCCGTCAATCTCAATTGA
Organism: Nicotiana glauca; assembly: GCA_026770625.1. Classification (NCBI taxonomy): domain Eukaryota; kingdom Viridiplantae; phylum Streptophyta; class Magnoliopsida; order Solanales; family Solanaceae; genus Nicotiana; species Nicotiana glauca. The sequence goes on from MU778991.1 coordinate 101,241, forward strand.
TCCAACGACCTGGATCAAATCCCGTAGAGCCTATATATATATAATTCTCTACCCCGCCCCCCTTCCAGACCCCCCTCTCACCCGTCTCTAATGTTTAGAGAAAGATTCATCGGCCTCCGCCTAGCTCCGCTGCTGACCACCGGCCGGAAATTGCCTCCGTCGTCGGTCGGTGTCCAATCGGCCCCATTTTTACACCCCATGACCGCCTAACTCCCCTCTCCACGAATCCATTAACATTTTGGCTTGAATTAGTCCCCAGCTTCTCGAATATTCGATGGAAGATTCGAGCCAAATCCAAAATCATCCCAATCAACCCCAAATTCACACCAGCCACTCCCCCGGCCTCCCTCATACCCCGACCAACCTTGGTTCCCATCGAATCTGACCGGAACTGGTCGAACCCCAAAATCCCACCCTCAAGAACCCTAAAAGTTAGAATGTCGAATTAGGGCAAATTGACTGGAATTTAGGGGTCCAATGGACTTTATTCGAGGTGTTCTCGGTTGAGAACACTTCGATTAAGGTCTATTCGACCTCAAAATGGACAAGCCCGAGTTCGAACCTGGGACATTAGACATTCTGAGATATCTGCTTCCTTTCTTTCATTCCATATACTTAATTTTTATATCTTTACATGCTTTGTCTGGTTTGTTTATTTTTGTAAATTTTTCTAGCATTTTCTGCCCATCTCAACAGGCCTTTTATTTGGTCAATTCATTTTTTTCTTGTATGTTCGACTCATTGTAGTTGTTGTGATTACATTGTGTGTTTAATTTATTTAAGGTCGTCGAACAGTTAATTCGGATTGTTGCCCCCTGAGTCTGCCCGTAGGCTATAGTTTGAATATCGATTATTCGTTATCGATTATATAGGTCGTAATTGATTAAACGAATATCGTCGTAGGATCGACTGTTAACATGTATGACAGAAATGTCATTAGTATTGCCTAGGTACATTCGAGCCACTGCTTGGATTGAAAGCTGTGAGTGATTGTTGATTTTGAATTAGGGATTAATTGGATATAATTGTTAGTGTTTAACCAGAATTAGCATTTTTAGGATTTTTAAGTGCTTTGGCCCATAAAATGGCCTGGTGGAACCTGCTGTGCAGCAGGGTACCACCAGTTTGCTGCAGTCCAGGGATTAAAATACTAGGACCCATACTTAGACAAAAATGGGTGGGAAATAGAGCAGAATAGTATGGGGTAGTCAGTTTTAAACAATAGAAAAGAGCACTGCCAGGGCTGTTAGTTGGCTATATAAAGAGGAGGGAGAGAGGATTTTGAAGGGGGGGACAGATTTTGAAAAAGAGTTTCAGGGCTGAAGTAAAAACAGAGAGAATAGAATCGAAAAAAATTGGGGGGGAGATTGAAGTTCAACAGAAAATAGAGAGAATAGAATTCAGAAAAGAAAGCAGTGCCAAAAACTTGAAAAAAAAGTTTACTGTTTCATTGATGTTTTAGGGGGATAGCACTGTTACATTAAAAATCCAGGACAGTCGAGTGTTTTCTTTGCTTTCCTATCAAGAATCTTGTTGGTTTAAGTTGTTCGAAGGTGTTGTGTTGGTCTTGGTTTGTTCTGACTTTGCTTGGTTTCACATCCTTTGTGGTTTTGCTTCTCTGTTCCTGGACTGTTAGTTGGGGGTTTATATTGGTTTTTAAGCTGTTTCCGAGTTTCCTAAACCTTCCTACTCGCGTTTTTGCTTGTTGTGTTGCTGTTGTTTGTTTACTGTCAAGCTGCTACTGACTTTTCCCTGCCATTTGCTGTTGAAATTCCAAGTATATTTCCACTATTTGAAGCTGTAATTGCAGTTGAAGAAATGAAGTTGCTCAGTTAAATTTTTAGCTTACTGTCATTTCTTACAATTAAATTTGATCCATACAGAATTAGCTAAGGATACTTGTACTCATTAGGAATAGTTGGAACGCGTAACTAAACTATATGGGGCTCGGACTGTCGATTTTTACTGTATTCTAGTCCATTACAGAAGAAATAGTCACCTTTGAAGTATGTTAGCTATATGACAACATATATCTCTATATTAGATTAGAGAGTAGTAATTGGTAATAATGTCAGAATACGATCTAGTTAAAGTTTCTGGATCTTAAATAATTATGAACCATTCATTTGTAAGGAAATCTGAAAGTCGTTTGCCAGCTTTAATTCGTGTTCGCCTGTTTTAATTTTAAAATTATGCTTTTGTTAGATTCATATTCTGTTAATAGCCATGGCATGCTTAGATTAGTTCAACTGTAAAATCTTGTTGAGTTCCAGTAATAGATATAAAAATAGGCGCATAAAAATGAGTAAAGTTTGCAATTCAATCTGAGTATGGTTCATGTAGTTTAGCCTGCATGCTTTTGTTTGAATTAAAGTAGCGGCTTAATACGAATCATTCAATTATTACTTCCTCGAACATTTGTAGGATCTTGTTAAGGTAATAGAACAGTTGTGCAAACCCATAGAAAATATAGTGTGCTTTAGGATCGACCTTAATAAAAGAACGAGAGGAGCCTCGCCGTGTTAAACACACAAATGTGGGCCCCTCAATAATAGCTTATAAATACTTAGACTCGGAAAGACCGTTTAGTAAATATCACGGTCTTTCCCAAAGTTAATAAATGCGTAGAAGCTTTAGGCGCGAATAATAATTATATTACTTTCTCAAATACGAGTGCACATCTATGTGACCCAAAATCCAAATCTCAACAAAGTCAAAATGCGTTAAAAGCCACGGGCGTACTGGTACGGCGTGGTTCGATACGCATTTTCACGATATTGCTATTCTTTTAAAATAATAAACAATAAAAGCGGGCAACGAGCCTTTAAATAATAAATGGGACGAGCCTCGCCAAATAACACGCATATTGCAGGGCCCCCCAATAGCTGGTTATTTTAGATACTTAGATTTCGAGATAGGCTGTCCTAGCAAACTTCACGGCTTTTTCAAAAATAATAAACACGTTAGTTTCTTTAGCTCCGTTTTTTAAATAATCTTACTTTCCTAAACTCGGGTGCACATTTATGTGACCCAAATCCAAGTCTCGACGAAGTCAAGAATGTATTAAAGGCCACAGGCATACCGGTACGGTGTGGTCCCGGATACGTTTTCACGACGTCGCAATTCTTATAAAAACAACAATAATCACAAGCGGTTAAAAGTTAAAATTCGCACATAAGTTAAAGCATGTTATAAAGTAAGATAGATAAGCCAAATATGATACTTGAGCGACCGTGCTAAAACCATGGAACTCGGGAATGTCTAACAACTTCTCCCGGGTTAACAGAATTCCTTATCTGGATTTCTGGTTCGCGGACCGTAATATAGAGTCAAACCTTTTCTCGATTTGGGATTAAACCGTTGACTTGGGACACCATAAATCTCTCAAGTGGCGACTCTGAATTAAATAAATAAATCCCGCTTCGATTGTCCTTTAATTGGAAAAAACTCCCTATACCACGCCCTTAGCAGGGTGCGGTAGCGGAAAAAGGAGGTGTGACAGCTCTGACGACTCTGCTGGGGAATCCTTTGACCCAGAACCACTGGTTCAGGGTTAGAAATTCGAGCTTATGATAAATTGTTGTATTTTGGCTTATTATCTGATTATTTTCAAATTATATGTGCTTAATGTGCTTAATGTGCAAAATGATGCTTATTACCGCTTTTGATATTATTTGACTGTACATATAAACTGTGCCGGAAAACCTTCTCTTCTTACTCCTGGGGATGTGCTTACTGGTTGACACTCCCCTTTCTGTTAGTGTCATACCAAAATAAGAAAGTAGAGGCCGGAAAAGTTACAAAGTCGGACGATCCCGCGGGTCCCCGGTACGTAGCCCCCTCCTCGATTCGAGTTGTCCACTCGGGTGCACATTCTAGTACCACTGAAAATCAGGATATTGAGCCTAGAATTAGGACGATTATTTGCATCATATTTTGACTTAGGGGACTCAACACAGGGGTTGAGTCCGTCTAGGACAGGTAACCAGATATGATACGACCACCATGATGCATTTTGCGTGTTGCATTTATTTGTCTCGGGCCTGCATGCTGACCAGCTTTCGAATCCTGCGAAACTAAGAAAAGAAAAAGGGAGAAAAAAAGAGAGAAATAGCAGTATCAATTGTTTTTTAAGCCAATGACTGGGTATCGTCGAAACTCAAAAACGCAAATATTTTCCTTTTAATAGTTTGTTTTATGAAAAAGCCAAGAAAAAATATATGAGAAGAGTCTTTATTTCAGTTTGGGGGAAAATGGGTTGTTGTTGAAAACGAAAAGGAAAAGGGTTGATATTTTGTCTTGATTTCAAAAGAAAAAAAAAGAGAGAAAAAATATATTTTTTTTTGACCGCCAAACAGTTTGTCTTGTTATGAATTTGCCCTTGAAAATTGTTTTGTTTTTTTTACTGCCAAACATAAAAAAAATATTGTTTTTAGATAGTTCGTTAATTCGCCGAACTATGCTGGTTCGATTCTCATCGGAGGTGAGATACGTAGGCAACCTTTATTAGGTCCAACCTCCCCTTTTCAAAATATAGCCTTTTGACAAGTATATAGCCAAACGGGATATCGGGAGGTTAACTTTGCATAAACAACCACCTTTGGTCAGTTTTAGTACTATGATCGGTTAACCCCCGCAGTCTTGAACCCTTCATTTTTTGAGTGTTGAAAAGCCGCATTTGAAAAGCCAGCCTGTCTTGTCTTTAACAGAGTAGTTTTATTCATTTTTTAAGTCAAATAAAGGTTTTTCTTTCGTCTGAATCACCTTAATAAATGTGCAGAATGATCACAAGTCAGAATACAACTGGAGCCATCACAAACAGGGTCCCTTTGGGTTTGCACATGTGGTGGAACGACTTGGGAAAACAGGGGCAAGACGCAGTTAAGTTGTACCTAGGAGATCTAGTGGGGCTACTAAATATTCCCCCAAGAGGAGACATCATACGAGCACTAATCTCATTCTGGGATCCAGCACACAATGTGTTCCACTTTTCAGACTTTGAACTCACACCTACGCTGGAAGAACTGGCAGGGTATATTGGGAGTCCAAAAATCCCTATGAGGGAAAAATATCTTATTGCACCGAGGGTCGTGACCGTACACAGGTTCTTAGACACTGTAAAGATCTACAGAGCTGTACACAACCCAGACCTATCAGAGGGATTCTGTACTTTGGCACTTCTTGGGCCTACTGGTGTTCCCTAGGAAAGATGGGAAAATCAATATACAAGTTGCGGGGGTCGTCAGTACTATACTCAAGCAAGACAATAGCACGCTAGCACCAATGATAATAGCGGACATCTCTCGCGCCCTCACTCTTTTCAAAGCTGGAGGGGTTTTCTTCGAGGCTTGCAATGTGTTGCTCCAAATGTGGATGATCGAGCACTTATGCCACCGCCCGCAGTTCATGGGATATGGTTCATCGGAAAAAACTTGTATAGAGGAATTCCCTACAAGTGTTGGGGGATACAGTTTGCCAGAAGGGGCCAATGAATGGGTAAGACTCCTGCGTTCAGTTCCAGCCAACAAAATAGAATGGACATTTGGATGGCTAACCGTGAATGAAATCATATACATGTCGGCCGCCGAATCACATTTATTACTAATGGGCCTCAGCAACATTCAGCCCTACGCGCCTTATCGAGTGTTGAGACAGCTGGGGCGGTGCCAAATAGTCCCAAAGGAAGAGGATCTCAGCAGCCAGGTGGTCGAAATTGGGCCTGGTGGACAGTTCCCTGAAGCATTAGTCCGAAGAATCTAGAATGAATGTCAAACCCTGAATATAGATACTCGTGTGCGGGATCGAGCCAGAGGCGAAGTATCATCAGAATACCTTGCGTGGTACAACAGAGAACTTGAGCACCAAAGGCCAACTAAAAAGCCTCACCTCAAAATTTTTGCTAAGTCATCACTGGAACAGTGGGATTGGTTAGCAAAGGAGGAAGGTTACAGGGCAAAAATTGGCAAGATAGAACAACAGGTCAAGGACCTCCAGTTTGAGAAGAATATGTAAGCTGCCGCCGACGAAGGAGACAAAAAGAAATTGCCACAGGAAAATGAATTCTTGAAAGCTCAAATCCGGCAAGTGAAAATGGATGCCGACAGACACCCAAGGAGTCGATCAGACGAAAGATTGATAAAAAGGTTGGAAAATCAAGTCGCTGATATCCAAAGGGAGTTGGAAGTATCGAAAGCCCAGACAACGAGGATCCGGACTAGATGGAGAAGGGGAGCACACCAACGGGCACTTTATCTGCAACGAATAGAAAGGGATTATACGGAAATCATCAATGACCTGAGGCAAGCAAATACTACCCTCAGGGAGCGGGTTTTCAAACAAGCCTGGGATGCTAGGGCAGACATAGACCATTGCCACAACTTGATGACGGGGATGCAAGAACAAGTAGATAGGCTCCTAGACCAGGTAACCGGCAATGCTCATATATTTGGGTTGAAGAATCAACAGATAGAACAACTGCTCAGAGAAAAGGATAGGGTCAAGGATAGAATCGAAGAGATCGGGCATTATGTCACCATGAAATGTTTGGCATGTGAGAAAATGCCCCGCACGACCCTTTTCGCCTTAGTTATGGATTACGTTCACCAAATCATGAAAGAACTAAAAGGACTGCACATAGATCTCACACCAAGGCCCGCGGCAAGGCCGAACGATGCCTCACGGACCCCAAGAAATTTTACGGCATTAGGATGATGTTTAAATGTTGTAATTTTGAAATTTTGAAGAGTTTAGTTTTGTCATGTTTGTCATGTTTTGTGCGTTTTTAGAGTCGAGCATTTCCCTTATTCAGAGTTTGTTGTAAGACATGTTTTGTAACCGAAAGAGTTTTGTTATGAAAAATTCCAAAGTTTTGTCACAACTTTACCTACCATAACTACGCTCGGTCTGATTCATGCGGGGACATGATACGTAGGCAATCCACATAAGATTCTACCACTACTAAAAAGAAAAAGGGGGATTAATAAAGCTTTAAAGACAATCGAAAGGGCACAGAAATAAGAAAGCCGGAATGACGCATGCGGTAAGAACCAAGGACATGTAGAAATGGTTAACTGCCTAGGTGCATTGCATCCAACGTGCAATAACATATCTGTTAAACTCTGAGAACTAACAAGATTGTTGCATTTCCAGATTTTTAGCAGTTGACCTTTTAGAAGGTAATGGCCAATTACCGTTACCAGACTAGATCAAAAGGTCCAATTCCAGAAAGCATGTCTAGTTCGGGGAAAAACCTCGAAGAAGAGAAGTCCGAGATGCAGTTTAATGAAGGAGGAAATGGATAGGTTAAGACAACAAATAACAGAGATGCACCTACCCTAGGCTAGGGGCAATCATCACCAAGCCTTCCCATTACTTCTACTCCTGCACTAGTTCCGGAGCGCCCACCCGTTGATCCATCGGCAAGCACCCCGGTTTATCCATATTATCAAGGTGAAGACCCTTATAATCCCCAAGCTCCACCGCCCAAACAACATCCTCTTCCCCCGGTTACCTCTACCTTTGTGGCACCTCCGCCCGCCACTTTACAGAAATCATCCAGTGAGCCACTATTTCAAATTCACGACAATCATTGATATTCTCCCGAGCCTACCTTTAAGGCTCCTGAACCACATTTCTACACCTCTCACTGTGACAACCCGGTAGAACCGGATAGGCAACTCAGAAGTTCGGAGCAGGAAGAAGTCATTTGGAAAGTCACGAGCCTGGAGCAGTCCTTCAAGAATATGCATGGTTTAGGCAGCCAAGTCAGTGTTGCCTACAAGGACCTGTGCCCTTTTCCAGATCTTCAGTTGCCCGCAGGGTTCAAAATGCCCAAATTTGATTATAGGAGGGGCAGGGTGACCCGGTGGCCAACCTCCGAGGTTTCTCCAGCAAAATGCGAGGAGCAGGAGGGCGAGATGAACTCCTGATAGCGTATTTCGGTCAGAGTCTAGGAGGTTCTGCACTAGAGTGGTACACTAGGCAAGATCCCGGTAGATGGTTCACATGGGATGACCTGGCGCAGGCATTCAACGGCCATTTCCAGTATAATCTCGAAATAGTCCCTGATCGCCTATCATTGTTGAAATTGGAGAAAAAGCCTGCAGAAGGCTTCAGAGAATTTGGGTTCCGTTGGAGGGAACAAGCGGCGAGAGTGGATCCACCAAAAATGGGATCCATGATCGAAGAGGGCTTGAAATCTAACAAAATCATGAGCTATTCAGCATTAAAAGCGACCACTCAAGCCATTGAGAGTGGCACTGGAGGAGTGCTCGGGAAGAAGAGGAAATAAGAGGTCGCAACAGTTGAGTCCAGAGCCTGGTTTGGAACCAGAGACCCCGCACCCCACTATAATCCACCCCAACCCCACGAGCAAAGTTACTTCCACAATCCATATAGCCACCCACAACATTACTACCCAATGTCCGATCCTCACTTTACCGTCCACCACGCCCAAACATACGCTCAACCTCAGGCACCATGGCGTGCACCAACACCCCAAAATAACTACCCACCCCCAAGAGCATACAGGAACCCCACGGGTACGGGTTTCCGTCCAAACCAAGCTTTCAAAAACGATAGAGCACCAAAACCAAAGACTTTCACTCCCTTGGGAGAGTCTTATACCAGCTTGTTCCATCGATTGAAGCAGGTAGGACTATTGAACCCAGTCGAGGCCAAATTACAAAACCCTCCTCCAAGAAATCTGGATCACTCAATAAATTGCGAATACTGTTCAGGGTGCCCATGGCACAACACAGAAAAATGTTGGAGTTTAAAAATGGCTATCCAGGAACTTATCGACACTCGTCGAATCGAGGTCCAGAACTTGGCAGAACCTAACATCAACCAGAATCCACTCCCAGCTCATCATGATACCATCATGATTGAGTTGGTGCAAGCAGAAGAGGGATATGAGAAGAACTCTCAAACTGTGATGATGATCAGGTCCAGTGGGATCGGGATGAAAAAGGGGCCAAGCAATGACAAGTCACTCATCAATGAGGATGGAGAACATGATAAGCCATCAGCTGCAAAGGGGGATACAAACAAAGTACTTGTGAAACCAGAGAGGGTGAAGATAGTTGTACCAGGAGCAACAATCAAACCGGTCCTGACTGTAGCAGGTGTTCGTATAGATCCCCTCATCATCAGGCCAGCAGTTCAGTTATCGATAGCCGACAACAAAGCCATCCCTTGGAACTATGACCGGGTCATAGTGACTTACAAATGAAAAGAGGTCAAGGAAGAAGTCTGTGAGGCACAATGGTTGACCCGCTCAGGGAGATGTTTCGTTCCTGCGGAATTAAGGAAGACCAGTCAGGCAACAGTAAAAAAGCCGGTGACCGACGAAGAAGCAGAGGAATTTTTGAAGAAGATGAATTTGCATGATTACTCTATCTTGGAACAGCTCAAGAAAACCCCGGCTCAAATATCATTACTGTCATTACTGATCCACTCTGAAGAACATAGGCAAGCCTTGATGAAGATCTTGAATGTGGCCCATGTACCTGACAAGATCTCTGTCAGTCACCTGGAGAAGATCATGAATAGGATATTCGAGGCAAACCGAGTTACCTTCACTGATGATGAGCTGCCTGAGGAAGGTACCGAGCATAACAGAGCCCTATATCTTACGGTAAAGTGCGAAGAGTCTGTGGTTACCAACCAAGGTTTTGGTTGACAACGGGTCCAGTGCGAACATTTTTCCTCTCTCTACGTTGAATAAACTAAAAGTGGATATCAGCAGGGTGTGCAAGAACAACATCTGTGTCCGGGGATTCGACAGAGGAGGCAAAGTATCAGTCGGGGATATAGTGTTAGAGCTGACAATCAGACCTGTGGAATTCACCATGGAATTCCAAGTGTTGGATAAGGTGGTCTCGTAAAACCTTTTGATAGGACGCCCCTGGATCCATGCTGCAAAAGCGGTTCCATCTAGCCTACACCAGCTGGTCAAATTTGAGTGGGACCGACAAGAGATTGTGGTCCATGGAGAAAATGATCTACACTCTCAGCCCGGCACTATTGTTCCCTTTGTTGAAGTAGAAGAGGACGTCGGGCCGTGGGTATACCAGGTTTGCGATGCGGTATCCGTCAACAGAGTTTCGGAGGGGGAGTACATTCCTGATACCAAAATAATCTCTGCGGACATCATGGTGGATTACAAAATGTTGGGAAACGGTTTCGTGCCCGGAAAAGGCTTGGGTGCATCACTGCAAGGTATCGTACAGTCGGTATCCTTGCCTGAAAATGTGGGAACCTTCGGTTTAGGATTTGAACCGATACCAGAAGACATTAGACGAGCTAAAAGGATCAAAAAGAAGACATGGGTACTTCCAAAGCTAGTTCCATGCCTCTCACGATCCTTTGTTAGGTCCGGGATCAGAAGACATCCGACAACGAGGATTTCCGACACCATGGTTAGACAAGATGAAGAATTTCTGAGGAAGTTCGAGGACCTGTTCATAGATGTGTGCATGTTAGATGATGGAGAAGGGCCCAGTCATGCTGAAATACAATTTGTGGGGCCAAAAACGAAATTGAATAATTGGGAGGCTACTCCTCTTCCTACCCGAAAGGAGTCTTGGTAGTTCGCTTTGGTTTTTTTCTTCAAAGTTTTGTTTGGGACTACTTCAGAGTTGTAGTCCATTTCACCTTCCAGTTTGTTTTAAAAATGTGCAAACTCTATTATCTTGTACTTTCCAATCAATGAAATTTTGTTCCCTTTATTTTTGATTTTGTTTTATTTTTCCTTTTTACTTTTCTAAGCAGCTTTCTTTCAATTGATCTTAATGATATGGCGTGCCTAAGGAATAATCAACCTAGTCTAGAAAATCAATTTGGTTCAGAAATAACAATGCAAGAAATAAGAAATGATGAGAGTGAATCAGAATACGACGAAGATGAAGCCTTAGAAGAAATCGGTCAAGAGTTAAATCATTTCGAGGAAAAGCCCAAACCCAATCTGAATGACACATAGGACATTAATCTAGGAGATGCAGATGACATTAGAGAAACCAAAATAAGTGTCCATCTCGAACCCAACCTCAGAGAAGAATTAATCAAGACACTTGTGGAGTTCAAAGATGTTTTTGCGTGGTCGTACGACGACATGCCGGGTCTCAGCACTGATCTAGTGGTTCACAAATTGCCCACTGACCCGACATGCCCTCCTGTCAAGCAAAAACTAAGGAAGTTTAAGACGGATATGAGTGTAAAGATCAAGGAGGAAGTGACCAAGCAACTACAAACGAAAGTTATTCGTGTCACTCGATACCCCGATTGGCTGGCCAATGTGGTACCGGTACCAAAGAAAGATGGGAAGATTAGGGTTTGTGTTGCCTACCGCAATCTCAACAAGGCAAGCCCTAAGGATAATTTTCCATTACCCAACATCCATATCTTGATCGATAATTGCGCCGAGCGTGAGATCGGATCCTTTGTGGACTGTTATGCGGGATATTATCAGATTTTAATGGATGAGGAGGACGCAGAAAAGACGGCTTTTATTACGCTGTGGGGAACTTACTGCTATCGGGTAATGTCGTTCGGCCTGAAGAACGCAGGGGAAACATACATGAGAGCGATGACCACTGTATTTCATGATATGATACACAAAGAAATTGAAGTGTACGTGGATGATGTGATCATAAAATCCAAACGTCAGGAAGACCATGTAGCAGACCTCAAGAAGTTTTTCCAAAGACTTCGAAGGTATGATATTAAGCTCAATCCGGCCAAATGTACCTTCGGAGTACCATCAGGAAAATTGCTACGATTCATCGTCGGCCACCGAGGTATTGAGTTTGATCCATCAAAGATCAAATCCATCCAAGAATTTCCACCACCGAAGAACAAAACGGAGGTGATGAGTCTGTTGGAAAGATTAAATTATATCAGCAGGTTCATTGCTCAGCTTACAGCAACTTGTGAACCCATATTTCGGTTGTTTAATAAAGACGCTGTGATAGAATGGACGGCGGAATGTCAGGAGGCATTCGACCAAATCAAGGGGTATCTGTCAAATCCACCGGTATTAGTTCCACCGGAGCCCGGTAGGACTCTGATCCTTTATCTAATAGTTTTGGAAAACTCATTTGGTTGTGTGTTAGGGTAGCACGACCTTACAAGCAGGAAGGAACGGGCCATTTATTATCTCAGTAAGAAGCTAACAGTCTATGAGGTTAAATACACTCATCTGCAGAAGACCTGTTGTGCTTTAACGTGGGTAGCGCAGAAGCTGAAGCACTATCTGTCATCCTACACCACTTATCTCATATCGCACCTGGATCCCTTGAAGTATATTTTTCAGAAGCTTATGCCCACGGGGAGATTAGCAAAATGGCAAATATTACTTATAGAATTCGATATCGTCTATGTAATGAGGACGACCATGAAAGCCCAGGCCTTAGCTGACCATTTGGCCGAGAACCCCGTTGATGAGGAATACGAACCTTTGAGGATGTATTTTCCTGATGAGGAAGTGCTACATGTAGATGAATTAGCGTCAACAGGGGAACCAGGGTGGAAACTTTTCTTTGACGGAGCAGCAAACACAAAAGGAGTTGGAGTAGGAGCAGTGCTTATCTCGGAAACGGGACATCACTATCCTGTTACGGCTCAGCTGCATTTTCATTGCACCAATAATATGGCAGAGTACGAAGCATGCATCTTGGGGTTGCGATTAGCAGTGGATATGGATGTACAGGACGTCTTCGTCTTGGGAGACTCGGACCTTCTGGTACATCAGATTCAAGGAGAATGGGAAACACGATATTTGAAGCTTGTACCATACCGTCAATGTTTGCATGATCTAAGTAAGCTATTCCGATCAGTTGAATTTAGACACATCGCAAGAGCGCACAACGAGGTGGCCGATGCTTTGGCTACTTTAGCATCAAAGTTGCACTACCCCGACAAAGTCCATGTTGACTCGTTGCATATTCAGGTTGTGGATCAGCATGCTTATTGCAACATGGTAGAAGAAGAGATGGACGGCAATCCATGGTTCTACGATGTCAAGGAGTACCTCAAGATGGGTATATACCCGGAGCATGCCACCGGAGATCAAAAGAGGGTCGTCCGGCGATTGGCAAATGGGTTTTTCCTCAGTGGAGGAGTGCTGTATAAAAGAACCCCAGATTTGGGATTGTTGAAATGTATAGACACAGGTCAAGCCATGACGATAATGACAGAGGTCCATGCCGGAGTTTACGGGCCACATATGTGGTTATGTATTGGCAAAGAAGATTCTGCGAGCAGGATATTATTGGCTCACTATGGAGCGTGACTGTATCATCTTCGTGCGTAAATGCCACCAGTTTCAGGTACACGGAGATTTGATTCATTCTCCGCCAACAGAACTGCATACAATGTCAGCACCATGGCCATTTGTCACATGGGACATGGATTTCATCGGACCTATTGAACCAGCAACTTCCAACGGTCATAGGTTCATTCTGGTAACCCTTGATTATTTCACCAAGTGGGTCGAAGCTAAAACATTCAAATCAGTGACCAAGAAGGCGGTGGTGGACTTTGTACATTCCCATATCATTTGTAGGTTTGGTATCCGGAAGGTAATCATCACGGATAATGGTGCCAATCTTAACAGTGGTTTGATGAAAGAAGTATGTCAACAGTTTAAGATTACACACCGAAACTCCACATCGTATCGTCCCAAAGCGAATGGAGTTGTCGAAGCAGCCAACAAAAACATAAAGAAGATATTGAGGAAGATGGTAGAGGGGTCCAAGCAATGGCACGAAAATCTACCATTCGCATTGTTAGATTATCGCACCACTGTTCGTACCTCAGTAGGGGCCACTCCTTATTTGTTGGTATACGGAACCGAAGCAGTAATTCCATTAGAGGTCGATATTCCTTCTCTCCGGTTAGTGGTTGAAGCTGAGATTGATGATGATGAATGGGTCAAAGCCAGATTGGAACAATTGAGTTTGATTGACGAAAAGAGATTGGCAGCGGTATGTCATGGCCAATTGTATCAAAAAAGGATGGCAAGAGCGTATAACAAGAAGGTACGTCCCAGGAGATTTGAAGTAGGACAGCAAGTGATGTAGAGAATGCTGCCACATCAGGCCGAAGCACAAGGCAAGTTCTCCCCGAATTGGCAAGGACCATTTATTGTGAACAGAGCATTATCCAACGGCGCTCTATGTCTGAAAGATATTGAGGGAAGATACACTGACATGGCTATCAATTATGACGCAGTCAAGAGATATTATGTGTGATTCTTCGATGTAATTGTTCTTTGTTTGTTTCGTTTGTTTGTATTTGGCATTTGTCGGAGGGTGAAATGACAGAGGCAATTTCTTCTAATACCCAAACACTTTAACCTTTGTTTTCCCCCTTGAAGCCTTAATTATTCTTTCGTATGCCCTCTTTTGGAATCATTAATGAAGATATATAACAAAACAGAAAGGAAACAAAGAAAAGTCACAAAATCAGTGAACTACGTTCGACCTGATTCCTTAAAGAGGATACGTAGGTGTCTCACGGCTCGGTCATAATGTAACAAAAGTCAAATATTCCCCAAGCAATAAAATTGGGCCAGAAGTTATGTTTCATTTGGGAAAAACATGATTCCAAAAGTTGTAATGAGCTACCCATTGAGGTTGTGTCCTCTTCTCTAGCCTCGCACACAAAAACCATATTAATATCCAAAAAAGACCTCTCGATCAGTATCTGAGAAATATCGAGTCATGCAAAGGAAAGCTGAGAATAACACATTGAGCCCCGACTGAATAAGGATCACAAGCTGAAGGAATTGATAGCCAAGGAAACCCCAGTAGCGGGAATTTTGTTGATAGCACCCCAGTACCTGGCAGAGAAAGAAACAAAATGAGAGAGTCTTAACGGTGAAAACCTTTGCAGGCACCATAAGGCGAAGAAAACTAAGAGAAATAAAATGAGAGAGTCTCACGGTGAAAACCTTTACAGGCACCTTAAGGCGAAGAAAGCTAAGAGAAATAAAATGAGAGTCTCACGGTGTAAACCTTTAGAGGAACCTTAAGGCGAAGAAAGCTAAGAGAAATAAAATGAGAGAGTCTCACGGTGAAAACCTTCACAGGCACCCTAAGGCGACGGAAGTTCGAGAGAAATAAGAGAATCTCATTAGTGAAAACCCCTTGAAGGGCACTGTGAGGTGACAAGATGAGATGGTTGTAAATGTTCGCGTTCGACAAGGTTTGGACGTCTGCTCATTTCTAGCAAAACGAGGCCATCCGAAGATTAATTGATACACGTAGACTGGTTGGTTAATCTCAAATGCACGATATGATCATTGGATCGGTTATCCCATTCAGATAAGTTTTTCCATCACTGGTTCAGAAATGTTTTCCTTTTATCTGTTGGAGTCAGCATTTTTCCATTTTCTTTCTTTAAAGACTTTCTGTTCAATTTGTTTTTAGGAAGGATTTTCCAAAGCTTGCTACGAAGTCGCCAAAACGGTGCAAAGTGAAGATGAGTAAACACATGACAAGGCAATAAGTCGAACAGATATTTTGCTGTATGATCGGAACGATATGTTGGTTTGAAGGTTCGAAGAAATTACAGAGTAAGGTGGAGAACAATAGGGAAAAATCATCATCGGGAAAATAGCTTCCCAAGCAGACCGTCGACCGAGAGGGTCGGACCACACCGAGGCAGGAAGGAAAGGGAGAGGCGAGAGATCATCTGCAGCAAGAACACCGTTACCAGCAAATAACAACATCTCCCCAAAGTTCGAGGAATGCAAAGCAACCAAAAGAGTAAAGGAAAAACCACACCCAGCAAGAGCGGCAGGACCGCCTACCACATTTTTAAACTAACAAATTTTTCTTTGATTTGAAGCAGGGAAAAGAGGGTTTGTGATGAAGGAAAGACATTCCACAAAGAAGATTATCAAACTGGGGCAGAAAATTTTCTCCCATTAAGAAAATTTTCTTGAATCAAATGCCCACTTAAGGAAGATGGAAGATAAACACAAGGTCACGAAGGAAATGGAATTCCCGGCAGCTCAAGGAAGCATGCGAGTTGAGGGAAAGGAAGAGACAAGCTTTGATAAAGGAAGTTGTACCCCCAGCGGACAGAAAAAAATGATGAAACTTGTGTTCAGAAAGGCAAGAGGCATGTATCATCCCCAGCAGTTTTTGGAAAAATGAAACACTGATTTCGAGAGAATGAAACTTCCTCGGCAGTGTAATCCCCAGCTGATAACATTTCAATCCCCAGCGATCTCGGGAGAGAATAAAGGTTTTCAAGGAAGTAGAAAAGGAGGGAATAAAGAAGATTTCCCCAGCGGTATTATCCCCAGCAGGAAAGTAAACAATTCCAATGTTATCCCCAGTAGTCAAAAGGGGAAACAACACGAATTTTGAGGAAAGAAATTCAGAAATGAGGTAATTCAGAAGGAAGGTTTAGGAGACAATGCAGGAAGAAGGAAGTGATTCAGGAAGCAAAGGAAGGCGACGATAATAGGGAGAAGTTTTCAAATTATTGCAGTCAGGTGCCCGCCTGAAGAACGAAAAGGCGTTATCTCTTTAAGTCGAAGTTTTAAATCATTGTTGAAGTCAGGTGCCCGCCTGAAGAATGGAGTGGCGATTTATTTTCGGAGTTTGTTGAGGAAGTCAGGTGTAAGCCTGAAGAATGGAAAGGCATTATCTTTTAAGTAGGGGTTATAAATCATTGAGGAAGTCAGGTGCCCGCCTGAAAAACGGAAAGGTGGTATCTTTTAAGTAGAAGTTTCTAAATCATCGAGGAAGTCAGGTACCCACCTGAAGAACGGAAAGGCGTTATTTTTAAATGGAAGTTTTTAAATCATGGTTGAAGTCAGGTGCCCGCCTGAAGAATGGAGCGGCGATTTATTTTCGAAGTTTTGATGATAAAGTGAGGTGCCCGCCTGAAGAACGGAAAGGCGTTAGAGTTGAAGTGGAAGTTTTTAAATCATTGTTGAAGTCAGGTGCCCGCCTGAAGAATGGAGTGGCGATTTAGTTTCGGAGTTTGTTATTGAAGTCAGATGCCCGCTTGAAGAACGGAATGGCATTTTAGCTTTCAAATTTGTTAAGGATAGTGGCCCGCCGGAAAGCGACAGAGTAAAACAAAAATCCCCAGCAGAAATTCAAGTCCAAGAAATCAGTAGGAAGGCAACAAGGGTCAGAAAAAGGCAAATGCACACTTCGAAGGAAAATGATTCGAAAATCACAAGGATGGAATCAACGGTTGGAGTTTGGCAATCAAGATAGGCCAAAGAGTCAATATCAGAATAAAAGAAGCATCGGAGGAAACATCAGAGCCGGCAAGATAGCAAGGAACATTGGAAGATCAAGTTGAAGATATGGATAAGAGTTCGCAATTCATATATTGTAATATAGTCTAGCTTCTTATTTTGTTTAGCACGGTGTAACAAGGAGGTCAGTAAGCAGTAACAGTAGGCAACAACAGCAACAGCAAGATCACAGCAGTCATGGTAGTCCCAGCTACCAGAATTTCCCGAACTACATTGACCTGATTCCTGTTTAGCCTAGGATATGTAGGAGGCCTTCCGAAGCAAAGGCTCGGTCAAGCTTTTTCCAAAAAATGCTTCACACGGAGTACTCAAGCAGGCAAAAATCGCTCGTACCCGCTCACTTATCTTTGCGCGAAAACTCTTCATGTTTCCGGGCAAAGAGGGGCAGCTGTGAGCACGTGATTTTTGCCCTCACGACAATTACTCCCAAAAATTGTAAAATAAAATAGTCTCAATTTTGTGGATTTCATGTTGTCTTTCCTTAGCGTCAGCATTTGGTCTCTGTGTGTGTTTATTTGTTACATTAATCAAAAATACAAAAAATACGTGTTGCAGGCATGTAGGAATTAATTGTGCGTTCGTAAAAAATTTATTAATCATAAAATGGTTAAAAAGAAAATCACAAAAATGCACAGTTTTGTTCCTTGCCATTAGGATTTTATTTAAATGTGTAATTTGTGTTGATGGTTTGAGTGTTAATTAATAGGCGTGTAATTTTATTTCTCTTAATTTGTTTAAAGTGGCTCTAACTTAAGTATGGCTAGTTAAGAAATGGGACAAGGGGCTAAAATTGCAAAAAGAATCCAGCCCAGATTGCGTGGTAACCCGGTCCAAATCGGTGGGTCTCTGAGACCGTTGAAACGACGTAGTGTGGCGTTGAAGCTACGTCGTTTCAACGCCAATAGATCTCAACCGTGATTCCATTCCTGATCCAACGATTGAGATCCCATTGCCCTAACCCGTTACCGACCCCGACCCGCTCTTCAGAGACCGATCTGGTCTCAAGTCGCCCCAAACGACACCGTTTCGTTAAATGATTTGATCTCGGCCGTCAATCTCAATTGATCCAACGGCCTAGATCAAATCCCGCAGAGGCTATATATATTTAATTCCCTACCCCTCCCCCATCCAGCCCCCCTCTCACCCGTCTCTAACGTTTAGAGACAGACGCCTAGCTCCGCCGCTGACCGCCGGCCGGAAATCGCCTCCGCCGGCGGTCGGTGTCCAATCGGCCCCATTTTTACACCCCATGACCGCCTTACTCCCCTCTCCACGAATCCATTAACATTTTGGCTCGAATCAGTCCCCAGCTTCTCGAATATTCGATTGAAGATTCGAGCCAAATCCAAAATCATCCCAATCAACCCCAAATTCACACCAGCCACTCCCCCGGCCTCCCTCATACCCCGACCAACCTTGGTTCCCCTCGAATTTGACCGGAACTGGTCGAACCCCAAATCCCACCCTCAAGAACCCTAAAATTTAGAAGGACGAATTAGGCCAAATTGACTGGAATTTAGGGGTCCAATGGACTTTATTCGAGGTGTTCTCGGTTGAGAACACTTCGATTAAGGTCTATTCGACCTCAAAATGGACAAGCCCAAGTTCGAACCTGGGACATTCGACATTCTGAGGTATCTGCTTCCTTTTTTTTATTCCATATACTTAATTTTTATATCTTTACATGCTTTTCCTGGTTTGTTTATTTTTGTAAATTTTTCTAGCATTTTCTGCCCATCTCAACAGACCTTTTATTTGGTCAATTCATTTTTTTTCTTGTCTGTTCGACTCATTGTAGTTGTTGTGATTGCATTGTGTGTTTAATTTATTTAAGGTCGTCGAAAAGTTAATTCGGATTGTTGCCCCCTGAGTCTGCCCGTACGCTATGGTTTGAATATCGATAATTCATTATCAATTATATAGGTCGTAATTGATTAAATGAATATCGTTGTAGGATCGACTGTTAACATGTATGATAGAAATGTCATTAGTATTGCCTAGGTACATCCAAGCCACTGCTTGGATTGAAAGTTGTGAGTGATTGTTGGTTTTGAATTAGGGATTAATTGGATATAGTTGTTAGTGTTTAACCAGAATAAGCATTTTTAGGATTTTTAAGTGCTTTGGCCCATAAAATGGACTGGTGGAACCTGATGTGCAGCAGAGTACCACCAGTATGGGGTAGTCTGTTTTAAACAATAGAAAAGGCACTGCCAGGGCTGTTAGTTGGCTATATAAAGAGGAGGGAAAGAGGATTTTGAAGGGGGGGGGGGGGACAGTTTTTGAAAAAGAGTTTCAGGGCTGAAGTAAAAACAGAGAGAATAGAATCGAAAAAAATTGGGGGGAGATTGAAGTTCAACAGAAAACAGAGAGAATAGAATTCAGAAAAGAAAGCAGTGCCAAAAACTTGAAAAAAAAGTTTACTATTTCATTGATGTTTTAGTGGGATAACACTGTTACATTAAAAAACCAGGACAGTCGAGTTTTTCTTTACTTTCCTATCAAGAATCTGGTTGGTTTAAGTTGTCCGAAGGTGTTGTGTTTGTCTTGGTTTGTTCTGACTTTTCTTGGTTTCACATCCTTTGTGGTTCTGCTTCCCTGTTCCTGGACTGTTAGTTGGGGGTTTATATTGGTTTTGAAGTTATTTTCGAGTTTCCTGAACCTTCCTACTCGCGATGTTGCTTGTTATGTTGTTGTTGTTTGTTTACTGTCAAGTTGCTACTGACTTTTCCCTGCCATTTGCTGTTGAAATTCCAAGTATATTTCCACCATTTGAAGCTGTAATTGCAGTTGTAGAAATGAAGTTACTCAGTTAATTTTTAGCTTACTGTCATTTCTTACAATTAAATTTGATCCATACAGAATTAGCTAAGGATACTTGTATTCATTAGGAACAGTTGGAACGTGTAACTAAACTATATGGGGCTTAGACTGTTGATTTTTACTGTATTCTAGTCCATTACAGTAGAAATAGTCACCTTTGAAGTATGTTAGCTATAGGACAACATATATCTCTATATTAGATTAGAGAGAATAGTGAATTGGTAATAATGTCAGAATCCGATCTAGTTAAAGTTTCTGGATCTTAAATAATTACGAACCATTCATTTGTAAGGAAATCTGAAAGTCGTTTGCCAGCTTTAATTCGTGTTCGCCTGTCTTAATTTTAAAATCATGCTTTTGTTAGATTCATATTCTGTTAATAGCCATGACATGCTTAGATTAGTTCAACTGTAAAATCTTGTTGAGTTCCAGTAATAGATATAAAAATAGGCGCATAAAAATGACTAAAGTTTGCAATTCAATCTGAGTATGGTTCATGTAGTTTAGCCTGCATGCTTTCGTTTGAATTAAAGTAGCGGCTTAATACGAATCATTCAATTATTTACTTCCTCGAACATTTGTAGGATCTTGTTAAGGTAATAGAACAGTTGTGCAAACCCATAGAAAATATAGTGTGTTTTAGGATCGGCCTTAATAAAAGAATGAGATGAGCCTCGCCCCGTTAAACACACAAATGAGGGCCCCTCAATAATAACTTGTAAATACTTAGACTCGGAAAGACAGTTTAGTAAATATCACGGTCTTTTCCAAAGTTAATAAATGCGTAGAAGCTTTAGGCACGAATAATAATTATATTACTTTCTCAAATACGGGTGCACATCTATGTGACCCAAAATCCAAATCTCAACAAAGTCGAAATGCGTTAAAAGCCACGGGCGTACTGGTACGGCGTGGTTCAATACGCATTTTCACGACGTTGCAATTCTTTTAAAACAATAAACAATAAAAGCGAACAACGAGCCTTTAAATAATAAATGGGATGAGCGTCGCCAAATAACATGCATATTGCGGGGCCCCCCAATAGCTGGTTATTTAAGATACTTAGATTTCGAGATAGGACGTTCTAGAAAGCTTCTCGGCTTTCTCAAAAATAATAAACACGTTAGTTGCTTTAGGTTCGTTGTTTAAATAATCTTACTTTCCTAAACCCGGGTGCACATTTATGTGACCCGAATCCAAGTCTCGACGAAGTCAAGAATGTATTAATGGCCACAGGCGTACCGATACGGTGTGGTCCCAGATACGTTTTCACGACGTCGCAATTCTTATAAAAAACAACAATAATCACAAGTGGCGACTCTGAATTAAATAAATAAATCCCGCTTTGATTGTCCTTTAATTGGAAAAAACTCCCTATACCACGCCCTTAGCATGGTGCCGTAGCGGAAAAAGGAGGTGTGACAGTGCCTGGAAGTAGATCAATTCCAAAGTCAATCTCTCTATCAGAGGGACTCTAGGGAGATCTTCGGGAAACACTTTTGGAAACTCATTCACAAAAGTTACCGAATGGAAAGTGTGGATCTGAGGATCTTCTTCCTTAACTCGAATTAGGTGATAGATATATCCCTTGGAGATCATCTTTCTAGCTTTAATGTAGGAAATAAACCTACCCCTAGGTGTTACTGAATCACTCTTTCACTCTAAGACTGGTTCACCGGGAAATTCAAAACTTACTATTTTGGTTCTACAACCCACTTTGGCATAACATGACTCTAAACAATCAATGCACATGATCACATCGAAGTCTAACATCTCCAATTCTACTAAGTCTGCTACAATAAGATGATGACGCACTTTAACTAGACATCCCCTATAGATACACCTTGCTATAACTGATTATCCAATTGGAGTGGACACTTCAAAGGGTTCACTCAACTTTTCTGGTTCTATCCCAAATTTCTTTGCAATATATGGGGTTACATAAGATAGGGTGGATCCCGGATCTATAAGAGCATAGACATCAAAAGTGAATATTTTTAGCATACCTTTGACAACATCTCCATGATCCTCTGGGTCCTGACGGTCAGCCAGTGCATACAAGCGGTTTCGTCCATCGCCTGCATTATTAGACTTTATTGCGTCGCGCCCTTGCTGAGCCTGAGAGTTATGATAGGCTGCTGAATTAGTGGACTGAGCTACATTGCCTCTATTGTTCTGCTTTGTCGATGGACAATCCCTCAAGAAGTGGCCCTGCTGACCGCACCCAAAGCAACCATTTGTGCCCAAACGATACAACCCTGGGTGGCTCTTACCACATGTGTTGCAAATAGGGTAACCAGGGACCCTATTGCCTACAATAGCCTGTGACTGTGAGTCTGGTGTTCTGAAATTCTAGTTTTTCTTGTGAAACTTTGACCTCTGTATCGGTGCACTAGCTGAGGATGGAGCAGGTCCTGATTTTGATTTCCTGAAGAACTGGCGATTACCTCCTGCTTGAGATCCTCCATGGCTGAAATTTCCTACAGACTTAGCTCTCTTGTTAAATTTCCTGTCTTTCTCTTTCTGTAGCCGCTCTTCTTCTTTTAACATGTATTCATTCCCTTCAACAAAAGCAACCATCTTAGTGATGGTCATGTCATTATTCTGAGCAGCTATATTAGCATCAGCAAATAAATCATCTGAAAGCCTCAACATAAACCACCTAACTCTGGTCCTCATATCACGTACCATTTCTGGGGCATACTTGGCCAGAGAGACAAACTTGAGGTAGTACTCATTCACACTCATATCATTCTGTCTGAGTCTCTCAAACTCCAAATCCTTAGCTTCCAAGACCTCAATGGGTAGAAAGTGCTCAAGGAACGCATCTGCAAACTCCTTCCAAGTCGCAGGATCCGCATCCTCCCCTCTGGACTCTTCCCATGTTCCATACCAAGTGTTGGAAACATCCTTCAGCTTGTACATAGCAAGCTCTGCTACCTTAGTGTTTGTAGCATGCATCACTCAAAATATCTTTAGAACCTCATCAATGAAGTTTTGCGGATCCTCATCATTTTTTGAGCCTGTGAAGAAGGGAGGTTTCATGTTGAGGAATTCCCTAGACCTGGAACTACCTGTCTCATTAACATCACTTATTCCCTGCCATTGAGCCTGGGTAGCAACAATTTGGGTGAGAAACTGGATAGATCCCCTGACATCCATGTCTGAAGCACTAGGCACTAGGCCCGGTGCAACCCCTTGGGCTGGAGTGTCCTCCTCCCAAGCAGCATTAGTTGTGGCCCCCTGGCTAGCAGCTAAGGCCCTTCTGGTGCACTTTCTTTTTGTAGGCATTTTTCTGAAATACGCAATTCGCACGGGTTTGAAATATTCCTGAAAGCATAGCTCGAACTGCACGATCTAGAGTATGAAAGAAATGCAACAATCCTATATGTCTTGGTAGTCAACTGCTTACATGTGTGGCGCGCGCACACACATAAAAGAGACCCCACTGGACACGGCTTTATAGACTCCCTAGGACTCTTGAACCTGGGGCTCGGATACCAAGCTTGTCACGCACCAAAACATGCATGGACGTAACATATCACTCAGTGCCTGACGGCATGTGCCCGAGGGAACCAACTGTATAGCTGGATCAACATGTGGAATAACTATGAGATAGAGGTAAATATAAAACATGATAATCTGCTAAAAAGTTTGACTGAAATATCATAGATGCGAAAAATGCTGAAAGATTTGCAAGTATAAACAAGTTGCCGACAATGCTAACACATGAAAGTTTATTAATATCTGATTAACCTGGTTATACTCTACGAAACCTCTAAGGAATACCGAAAATGCCAATTGTTTGCCTGGGACAAGGTCCCCGACATGCCTTAATAACTAAATTACTATAATGACTAAAACAAAAGAGAGATAAGGCCCCAAAAAAACTAGGGCTCACCAATAGCTGATGCGAGATGTCCTAACAAGTAGAATCATCAACCTAAAAATCGTTACCTGCATCGCGAGATGCAGTCCCCGGGCAAAAGGGACGTCAGTACATTTGAATTTCACTGGTATGTAAAATAACTGAACAAAAGAGTTGTAAATACTGGAGCTGAAATAGAACTGCTAGCTGATAAACTGATTAATGAACAAGGAAGTAAGGATGTGAATACTCCCTCTTATGAATGATGAACAACCTGTTTAACTGAATATTAAACAACGGCATCCGGCCTAATATATATATATATATATATATATATATATATATATATATATATATATATATATATATA